>JAJJMC010021860.1:0-27021 GCA_023531435.1 Papaver californicum | reverse complement strand
TTTTTGTCCAGAAAAAAAGGCCTGCGGTTGTTTGTTTTTTCATCACAAAGACTCCTTTCCTTTGGTTGCACATCCCTATTCTGCAATAAGGAATTGAGTTCGTATAGGCATTTTGGACGCAGCGATTGAAATAGCTTCTCTGGCTACAATTTCTGATACTCCACCCATTTCATAAAGTATTCGACCCGGTTTAACGACAGATACCCAATATTCGGGAGATCCCTTCCCCGAGCCCATACGCGTTTCTGTAGGTCTTAATGTAACAGGTTTGTCTGGAAATATACGTACCCATATTTTTCCACCACGACGCGCATATCGTGTCATTGCTCGTCGCCCTGCTTCTATTTGTCTAGATGTGATCCAGGCCGGTTCAAGTGCCTGAAGAGCATATCTACCGAAACTAATATGATTGCCTCGGTAAGATATTCCCTTCATTCTTCCTCTATGTTGTTTACGGAATTTGGTTCTTTTGGGGTTATAGTTGATGGTTGTTTGTTATTCTCAATTCCATCTCTACTGCAGAACCGGACATGAGAGTTTCTTCTCATCCAGCTCCTCGCGAATGAAATGATTCCATAATATTACGAATATGTATTGAATTTCTAATAGACTGAATCATAGGTTTTTTGAGATCTAATCTGTCACGTAAAAATTTATATATCTTGGGTTTTATATACAACCGGAAATATACCTCTAGAATATAGAATTTTTTTTACGAATCTTTATTTTGACCTTTATTGAATCCAAAAAACTTAGCAATCCAATAAGGCCTTCGCGGGCGAATATTGACTCTTTCAATATCTGTTTAATTCGTAGGGTCAGTCCTTGACCTCTCAGAATAAATGAATAGGTTTCCTGGTTCTTTCCGCCATCCCACCTAATGAATCATTAGGATTCGTTTTCAATGGAATCTTCTGCAGTCATAGGTTCCGTCGTTCCCATCACTTCTTGGTTAATGGCTAGGCCTGAACTCTGCAACGGAGCTCCTAATTCAATTTGTTGTTCCTGAGTCAATCTACTCAGTCTTTATTGACTCGAAGCTCTCTTTTATTTGTATTTCTTTTTCCTATGAACCGGATTCATTTAATGATTAATTATGATTATGGCCGAATCCATATTGATGCTTTATTACACTGCCTTTGTATGAGATTATTCATAGACCATACATATTGGAATCATATATCATTGATATTCTCCTTCTCTCTTTCTCTCCCCCTTCCATTTATCCACATCCTTTTTTTTGTTTCACATCACAATCCACGATCAGATTGGTTTTTCTTTTATGTATATGTAATATAAAAAAGATTTCAGTTGCTACAACGATATGATCAATACATCATATAGTGACTGTTTCTTTGGATCCCGATAATACGAAGCAATGAGCTGGTTATTAGTTACATAGTTCTTAGTTCAGACTTTGGGGCCGTCCTTTCCTTTTTTAATCTAATCTAAACTAAAAAAACCGACGAGTCACACACTAAGCATAGCAATTATACCAAAGGGTCAATCTAATTTTTATTTAACCCTATAGAATTAGAAGATTTGAAATTAATCATTTTAGATTAAAGAGAAAAAAATGAAAGGTTTTTTTTGTCCAGTGCTAGATAGAAAAGTAAAAGAAGAGATCTTTGATTATTTCTCGTCTGCAAATATCCAAATTTTTATGCCTAATACCCCATAAATAGTCCGAACTGTATACGAACAATAATCAATTTTAGCTCGAATGGTTTGTAGGGGAACCCTGCCTTCTCTGATCCATTCGACACGCGCAATTTCTTTTCCGTCGATACGTCCTGCAATTTGTACTTGAATTCCTTTTGTATCTGCTTGCTCAGTTAATTCAATAGCTTTTTTCATTGCCTTTCGAAATGAAACTCTATTTTTTAATTGCCCAGCTATAAATTCGGCAAGAATATTAGGGTCTCCATAGGGTTTTGCAATTCTTGTAATAGCAATGTTGAGTTTTCGGTTCACAGAATTAAAACCTTTTTGTACATTGATCTGTAATTCTTCAATTCCTCTCGGTTTACCCTCTATTAACCATTTTGGAAATCCCATATAGATTATGACCTGGACCAGGTCGATTCTTTTTTGAATCTCTATACGCGCAATTCCCTCTACACCCGAAGATATTCTCATATTTTTTTGTACATAATTCTTGATACAATCCCGTATTTTTTGATCTTCCTGTAGACCCTCAGAATAACTTTTTGGTTGTGCAAACCAAAGGGAATGGTGCTTTTGGGTTGTACCAAGTCTAAAACCAAGTGGATTTATTTTTTGTCCCATACACCCTCGCTTTCTTCATTAGCCCATTTTAGTCTTTCGTGCTCTACCATACATAGATACCTCTCTCTAACATCCGTATATTTATCTATATATACATATCCCGTTTTTCTTAACCATATGAAATAGTCTTGATCTTTAGATATATCTTTCAATACAATAGTTATATGACAGGTGGGTCTTTTGATCGGATAACTACGTCCTCGAGCTCGAGGCTTTAACTTTTTCACAATAGTACCCTCGTTGACTTCGGCTTGACTAATGATTAAATCTGTTTCCTTGAAACCCATATTGTGACTAGCATTTGCTGCTGCTGAATAAACCAATTTAAAAATAGGATAACATGCTCGATAAGGCATGAGTTCTAGTATCATAAGTGTTTCCTCGTAGGAACGCCCACGAATCTGATCGATTACTCTTCGTGCTTTGTGAGCAGACATACATATATGTTGACCTAAAGCGGATACTTCCACATCTGGGTCCCTCTTTATCATAAGGTTAACCTCCCACTAATGAACGACGAGCACCCATATTAACTTTATTATTATTAACATTAACGACGAGATTTATTATCGCTTCTCGCATGTCCCCGGAAATTTAGAGTAGGTGCAAATTCTCCCAATTTGTGACCCACCATACGATCTGTTATATAAATAGGCAGATGGTCTTTTCCATTATGAATAGCAATTGTATGGCCGATCATTGTGGGTATAATGGTAGATGCCCGGGACCAAGTTACTATTATTTCTTTTTCCCCCCTGATGTTGAGCTTTTCAATTTTTGCTAATAAATGATTAGCAACAAAAGGATTTTTTTTTAGTGAACGTGTCACAGCTAATTACTCCTATCTTTTTTTCTTTTGTAAAGACGAAGAAACATATTCTCGATTTTCTCTCCTATTTAGTACGTCGACGAAGAATCAAACTATCACTATATTTATTCCTTTTTCTACTTCTTCTTCCAAGCGCAGGATAACCCCAAGGGGTTGTGGGTTGTTTTCTACCAATTGGGGCCCTTCCTTCACCACCCCCATGGGGATGGTCTACAGGGTTCATAACTACCCCTCTTACTACAGGACGCTTACCTAGCCAACGCTTAGATCCGGCTCTACCCAAACTTTTCTGGTTCACCCCAACATTACCCACTTGTCCGACTGTTGCTGAGCAGTTTTTGGATATCAAACGGACCTCCCCAGACGGTAATTTTAATGTGGCCGATTTACCCTCTTTTGCAATCAGTTTCGCTACAGCACCCGCTGCTCTAGCTAATTGTCCACCCTTTCCAAGTGTGATTTCTATGTTATGTATGGCCGTGCCTAAGGGCATATCGGTTGAAGTAGATTCTTCTTTTTGATCAATCAAAACCCCTTCCCAAACTGTACAAGCTTCTTCCAAAGCATACGGCTTTCTGGATGTATATAATGATATCTAGACAGATGGATCTTATATGAATCGTATGATGAAGTACCACATGAGTGGATATATTGGAATCCAAATCTGCCGAATCACTCATGTTATGATCTTCTACATCCTAGGTCTCCCCGTTCCATCATCTGGCTTATGTTCTTCATGTAGCATTCAGACCGAATGACTCTATGAAATTACGTCGATATTTCCACATATTACGGGTAACGTAGGAGACATCTCTATTTTTCCCCGGGGGTAGAATTACCACTGCTTAGCTTTCAATTCGCCTCTGACCATCAAATGAAATGTGAATAACCCGTCCTCCTCTCTTTGAAACAAGGGGCGCTTCCGGTTCTGTCGGTGCTTCAAACAATTTTGTCTTCTCCATATTACCATATCTCTAGAGTCAATAATTTTATATGAGGAACTACTGAACTCAATCACTTGCTGCCGTTACTCTTCAGTTTTCTGTTGAGGTCTATCCCGTAGAGGTACTCAAATTGGATCAGTGATTGATTTCTAGGTTTCGTCGTAAACCTAATTGGTTACTTCCAATTACGTAAATCAATGGTTCAAACCGCACTCAAAGGTAGGGCATTTCCCATTGAGATAGGAACTTCTGTACCAGAAACAATGGTATCTCCAATTATAGCCCCTCTGGGATGTAAAATATATCTCTTCTCACCATCCCCATAGTGTATGAGACAAATGTATGCATTTCGGTTGGGGTCGTATTCTATGGTTACGATTCTACCAGATATGTCTTTTTCATTCCGTCGAAAATCTATTTTACGGTATAGACGCTTATGACCTCCCCCTCTATGCCTTGCGGTAATGATGCCTCTGGCATTACGACCTTTACCACAATGACGCTGTCCAGAGATCAAATTATTTCGTGAATTGGATTTCACTTGACTGTCTACGGCCCCATTGCGTGTGCTCGGAGTAGAAGTTTTGTATAAATGTATCGCCGTGTTATTAAGTATTTTTTTTTAAGTTCTTTTCTTTCTAAGAGGTGGAATAGAATAACCCGGTTGAAGCGTAATGATCATACGTTTGTAATGCATTGTATGTCCCATAGGTCCCATTCTTCTACCCTTTCCCGGGAGTCGATGACTATTCATAGCTATTACCTTGACACCAAAGAAGAGTTCGACCCAATGCTTTATTTCTGTCCTAGTTGATCCTGATTCGACATTAGAAGTATATTGATTGTTCCCCAATAACCGAATACTTTTGTCTGTAAATACTGCATATTTGATTCCATCCATAAATCCATTTTCTTCCCTATGAGTTCCAGTATTGATAAGAATTCTAGTTCTTACTGTTCATATGTTATGGTATGAATATACCATACCAATTCGTTATGTATGGATGATGAGATTCCATTGATACAGAGCCAATTCCAATAGACTTATTGAACGTTCCCATTGGCGTGCATCCAGCAGGAATTGAACCTACGAATTTGCCAATTATGAGTTGGGCGCTTTAACCATTCAGCCATGGATGCTTAACAGGGATCATCGTACATCGTGAATAACCAAATTCCAATTGAAATGAAATCTTTAGGAGGAATCAATGAAACAGGAATCAATGAAACGACATCAATTCAAATCCTGGATCTTCGAATTGAGAGAGATATTGAGAGAGATCAAGAATTCTCACTATTTCTTAGATTCATGGACCAAATTCGATTCAGTGGGATCTTTCACTCACATTTTTTTCCACCAAGAACGTTTTATGAAACTCTTTGACCCCCGAATTTGGAGTATCCTCCTTTCACGCGATTCACAGGGTTCAACAAGCAATCGATATTTCACGATCAAAGGTGTAGTACTGCTTGTAGTAGCGGTCCTTATATATCGTATTAACAATCGAAATATGGTCGAAAGAAAAAATCTCTATTTGATGGGGCTTCTTCCTATACCTATGAATTCCATTGGACCCAGAAATGATACATCGGAAGAATCTTTTTGGTCTTCCAATATTAATAGGTTGATTGTTTCGCTCCTCTATCTTCCAAAAGGGAAAAAGATCTCTGAGAGTTGTTTCATGGATCCGAAAGAGAGTACTTGGGTTCTCCCAATAACGAAAAAGTGTATCATGCCTGACTCTAACTGGGGTTCGCGGTGGTGGAGGAACCGGATCGGAAAAAGGTGGAATTCTAGTTGTAAGATATCTAAGGAAACCGTAGCTGGAATTGAGATCTCATTTAAAGAGAAAGATATCAAATATCTGGAGTTTCTTTTTGTATCCTATACGGATGATCCGATCCGCAAGGACCATGATTGGGAATTGTTTGATCGTCTTTCTCTGAGGAAGAAGCGAAACATAATCAACTTGAATTCGGGCCAGCTATTCGAAATCTTAGTGAAACACTGGATTTGTTATCTCATGTCTGCTTTTCGTGAAAAAAGACCAATTGAAGTGGAGGGTTTCTTCAAACAACAAGGAGCTGAGTCAACTATTCAATCAAATGAGATTGAACATGTTTCCCATCTCTTCTCGAGAAACAAGTGGGGTATTTCTTTGCAAAATTGTGCTCAATTTCATATGTGGCAATTCCGCCAAGATATCTTCGTTAGTTGGGGGAAGAATCTGCACGAGTCGGATTTTTTGAGGAACGTATCGAGAGAGAGTTGGATTTGGTTAGACAATGTGTGGTTGGTAAGCAAGGATCGGTTTTTTAGCAAGGTACGGAATGTATCGTCAAATATTCAATATGATTCCACAAGATCTATTTTCGTTCAAGTAACGAATTCTAGCCAATTGAAAGGATCTTCTGATCAATCCAGAGACCCTTTCGATTCGATTAGTAATGAGGATTCGGAATATCACACATTGATCAATCAAAGAGAGATTCAACAACTAAAAGAAAGATCGATTCTTTGGGATCCTTCCTTTCTTCAAACGGAACGAACAGAGAGAAAATCAGACCGATTCCCGAAATGCCTTTCTGGATATTCCTCAATGTCCCGGCTATTCACGGAACGTGAGAAGCAGATGAATAATCATCTGCTTCCGGAAGAAATCGAAGCAATTCTTGGGAATTCTACAAAATCAATTCGTTCCTTTTTCTCTGACAGATGGTCAGAACTTCATCTGGGTTCGAATCCTACTGAGAGGTCCACTAGAGATCATAAATTGTTGAAGAAAGAACAAGATGTTTCTTTTGTCCCTTCCAGACGATCGGAAAATAAAGAAATGGTTGATATATTCAAGATAATTACGTATTTACAAAATACCGTCTCAATTCATCCTATTTCATCAGATCCGGGATGTGATATGGTTCCGAAGGATGAACCGGATATGGCCAGTTCCAATAAGATTTCATTCTTGAACCAAAATCCATTTTTTTCTTTCTTTCATCTATTCCATGACCGAAACAGGGGGGGGTACACGTTACACCGCGATTTTGAATCAGAAGAGAGATTTCAAGAAATGGCAGATCTATTCACTCTATCAATAACCGAGCCGGATCTGGTGTATCATAAGGGATTTTCCTTTTCTATTGATTCCTACGGGTTGGATAAAAAAAAATTATTGAATGAGGTATTCAACTCCAGGGATGAATCGAAAAAGAAATCTTTCTTGGTTCTACCTCCTATTTTTTATGAAGAGAATGAATCTTTTTATCGAAGGATCAGAAAAAAATCGGTCCGGATCTCCTGCGGGAATGACTTGGAAGATCCAAAACCAAAAAGAGTGGTATTTGCTAGCAACAACATAATGGAGGCAGTCAATCAATATAGATTGATCCGAAATCTGATTCAAATCCAATATAGCACCTATGGGTACATAAGAAATGTATCGAATCGATTCTTTTATGGAATTCAAAGGGATCAAATAGGAAATGATACTCTGAATCATAGAACTATAATGAAATATACGATCAACCAACATTTATCGAATTTGAAAAAGAGTCAGAAGAAATGGTTCGATCCTCTTATTTCTCGAACCGAGAGATCCATGAATCGGGATCCTAATGCATATAGATACAAATGGCCCAACGGGAGCAATAATTTCCAGGAACATTTGGAACATTTCGTTTCTGAGCAGAAGAGCCGTTTTCAAGTAGTGTTCGGTCGATTACGTATTAATCAATATTCGATTGATTGGTCCGAGGTTATCGACAAACAAGATTTGTCCAAGTCACTTCTCTTTTTGTCCAAGTCACTTCTCTTTTTGTCTAAGTCACTTCCTTTTTTCTTTGTGAGTATCGGGAATATCCCCATTCATAGGTCCGAGATCCACATCTATGAATTGAAAGGGCCGAATGATCAACTCTGCAATCAGTTGTTAGAATCAATAGGTGTTCAAATCGTTCATTTGAATAAATTGAAACCCTTCTTATTGGATAATCGTGATACTTCCCAAAAATCGAAATTCTTGATCAATGGAGGAACAATATCACCGTTTTTATTCAATAAGATACCAAAGTGGATGATTGACTCATTTCATACTAGAAATAATCGCAGGAAAGACTTTGATAACACCGATTCCTATTTCTCAATGATATCCCACGATCGAGACAATTGGCTGAATCCCGTGAAACCATTTCATAGAAGTTCATTGATCTCTTCTTTTTATAAAGCAAATCGACTTCGATTCTTGAATAATCCACATCACTTCTGGTTCGATTGTAACAAAAGATTCCCTTTTTATGTGGAAAAGGCCCGTATCAATAATTATGATCTTACGTATGGACAATTCCTCAATATCTTGTTCATTCGCAACAACATTTTTTCTTTGTGCGTCGGTCCAAAAAAACATGTTTTTTTGGAGAGAGATACTATTTCATCAATCGAGTCACAGGTATCTAACATATTCATACCTAACGATTTTCCACAAAGTGGTGACGAAAGGTATAACTTGTACAAATCTTTCCATTTTCCAATTCGATCCGATCCATTCGTTCGTAGAGCTATTTACTCGATCCCAGACATTTCTGGAACACCTCTAACAGAGGGACAAATAGTCAATTTTGAAAGAACTTATTGTCAACCTCTTTCAGATATGAATCTCTCTGATTCAGAAGGGAAGAACTTGCATCAGTATCTCAATTTCAATTCAAACATGGGTTTGATTCACACTCCATGTTCTGAGAAATATTTACCATCCGAAAAGAGGAAAAAACAGAGTCTTTGTCTAAAGAAATGCGTTGAGAAATGGCAGATGTATAGAACCCTTCAACGAGATAGTGCTTTTTCAAATCTCTCAAAATGGAATCTGTTACAAACATATATGCCATGGTTCCTTACTTCGGCAGGGTGCAAATATCTAAATTTCACCCTTTTAGATACTTTTTCAGACCTATTGCCGATACTAAGTAGCAGTCAAAAATTTGTATCCGTTTTTCATGATATTATGCATGGATCAGATACATCATGGCCAATTCCTCAGAAAAAATTGTGGGCGATTCTTCCACAATGGAATCCGATAAGTGAGATTTCGAGTAAGTGTTTACATAATCTTCTTCTGTCCGAAGAAATGATTCATCGAAATAATGAGTCACCCGTTCCATTGATATGGATACATCTGAGATCACCAAATGCTCGGGAGTTCCTCTATTCAATCCTTTTCCTTCTTCTTGTTGCTGGATATCTCGTTCGTACACATCTTCTCTTTGTTTCCCGGGCCTCTAGTGAGTTACAGACAGAGTTCGAAAAGATCAAATCTTTGATGATTCCATCATACATGATTGAGTTGCGAAAACTTCTGGATAGGTATCCTACATCTGAACTGAACTCTTTCTGGTTAAAGAATCTCTTTCTAGTTGCTCTGGAACAATTAGGAGATTCTCTAGAAGAAATACGGGGTTCTGCTTCTGGTGGCAACATGCTATTGGGTGGTGGTCCCACTTATGGGGTCAAATCAATACGTTCTAAGAAGAAATATTTGAATATCAATCTCATCGATATCATAAGTATCATACCAAATCCCATCAATCGAATCACTTTTTCGAGAAATACGAGATATCTAAGTCGTACAAGTAAAGAGATCTATTCATTGATAAGAAAAAGAAAAAACGTGAACGTTGATTGGATTGATGATAAAATAGAATCCTGGGTCGCGAACAGTGATTCGATTGATGATGAAGAAAGAGAATTCTTGGTTCAGTTCTCCACCTTAACGACAAAAAAAAGGATTGATCAAATTCTATTGAGTCTGACTCATAGTGATCATTTATCAAAGAATGACTCTGGTTATCAAATGGTTGAACAACCGGGATCAATTTACTTACGATACTTAGTTGACATTCATAAAAAAGATCTAATGAATTATGAGTTCAATAGATCCTGTTTAGCAGAAAGACGGATATTCCTTGCTCATTATCAGACAATCACTTATTCACAAACCTCGTGTGGGGCTAATAGTTTTCATTTCCCATCTCATGGAAAACCCTTTTCGCTCCGCTTAGCCCTATCCCCGTCTAGGGGTATTTTAGTGATAGGTTCTATAGGAACTGGACGATCCTATTTGGTCAAATACCTAGCGACAAACTCTTATGTTCCTTTCATTACGGTATTTCCGAACAAGTTCCTGGATGACAAGCCTAAAGGTTATCTTATTGATGATATTGATGGTAGTGACAATATCGAGATTGATGCTAGTGACGATATCGATGATGACCTTGATACAGAGCTGCTAACTATGACGAATGCGCTAACTATGTATATGACGCCGAAAAAAGACCGATTTGATATCACCCTTCAATTCGAATTAGCAAAAGCAATGTCTCCTTGCATAATATGGATTCCAAACATTCATGATCTGTATGTGAATGAGTCGAATTACTTATCCCTCGGTCTATTAGTGAACTATCTCTCCAGGGATTGTGAAAGATGCTCCACTAGAAATCTCCTTGTTATTGCTTCGACTCATATTCCCCAAAAAGTAGATCCCGCTCTAATAGCTCCGAATAAATTAAATACATGCATTAAGATACGGAGGCTTCTTATTCCACAACAACGAAAGCACTTTTTCACTCTTTCATATACTAGGGGATTTCACTTGGAAAAGAAAATGTTCCATACTAATGGATTCGGGGCCATAACCATGGGCTCCAATGCACGAGATCTTGTAGCACTTACCAATGAGGCCCTATCCATTAGTATTACACAGAAGAAATCCATTCTAGACACTAATACAATTAGATCCGCTCTTCATAGACAAACTTGGGATTTGCGATCCCAGGTAAGATCGGTTCAGGATCATGGGATCCTTTTCTATCAGATAGGAAGGGCTGTGGCACAAAATATACTTCTAAGTAATTGCCCCATAGATCCTATATCTATCTATATGAAGAAGAAATCATGTAAGGAAGGGGATTCTTTTTTGTACAAATGGTACTTCGAGCTTGGAACGAGCATGAAGAAATTAACGATACTTCTTTATCTTTTGAGTTGTTCTGCCGGATCGGTCGCTCAAGATCTTTGGTCTCTACCCGGACCCGATGAAAAAAATGGGATCACTTCTTATGGATTCGTTGAGAATGATTCTGATCTAGTTCATGGCCTATTAGAAGTAGAAGGCGCTCTGGTGGGATCCTCACGGACAGAAAAAGATTGCAGTCAGTTTGATAATGATCGAGTGACATTGCTTCTTCGGTCCGAACCAAGAAATCCCTTAGATATGATGCAAAATGGATCTTGTTCTTTTGTTGATCAGAGATTTCTATATGAAAAAAACGAGTCGGAGTTTGAAGAAGGAGCCCTCGACCCGGAACAGATAGAGGAGGATTTATTCAATCACATAGTTTGGGCTCCTAGAATATGGCGCCCTTGTGGCAATCTATTTGATTGTATCGAAAGGTCCAATGAATTGGGATTTCCCTATTGGGCCAGGTCATTTCGGGGCAAGCGTATCATTTATCATAAAGAGGCTGAGCTTCAAGAGAATGATTCGGAGTTCTTGCAGAGTGGAACCATGCAGTACCAGACACGAGATAGATCCTCCAAAGAACAAGGTTTTTTTCGAATAAGCCAATACATTTGGGACCCTGCAGATCCATTCTTTTTCCTATTCAAAGATCAGCCCTTTATCTCTGTGTTTTCACGTCGAGAATTCTTTGCAGATCAAGAGATGTCAAAGGGGCTTCTTACTTCCCAAACAAAGCCTCCTACATCTATATATAAACGCTGGTTCATCAAGAATACGCAAGAAAAGCACTTCGAATTGTTGATTCATCGCCAGAGATGGCTTAGAACCAATAGTTTATTCTCTAATGGATCTTTCCGTTCTAATACTCCATCCGAGAGTTATCAGTATTTATCAAATCTGTTCCTATCTAATGGAACGCTATTGGATCAAATGACAAAGAAATTGTTGAGAAAGAGGTGGCTTTTCCCGGATGAAATGAAACATTTGATTCATGTAAGAGAAGAGGAGAAAGATTTCCCATTCCTTAGCCGGAAAGATATGTGGCCATGAAAGAGGGATTAAGTGGAACAGAATTGACCGGGTGGTAGAGTCGTGGAAAGACTTGTTTCTTCCATATTTTTGACCTTAGCTACATGGAACAATATGCTACTGCTGAAAGATAGAAGAATTGAAATCTTAGATCAAAACACTACGTATGAATGGTATGAACTGCCTAAAAAAGAATTGTTGAACGGCGAACAACCAGAGCCTATTACTCACTACATCAAAAAATTTCCATTAATGAAACATGTAAATCCATTGGAAAAGAAAAAATACGCATGTCCGATGAAATGGTTCTTGCTATCTGCTCCAATAATGAATCATTTCATTGGTTTAACTGAATAACTAACTAAAATAGATAGACCTTTCTCTTCGTCTCAAGTCGATGGATCTTCTCAATTGAAAGATCTCCTTAAACTTTGATACCATCTAATTTGTTTGACAATCTTCAGTATGTTAAATTTTTTGAGAACATCATTAGGAATGAAGTGATCAGTGGATGAACTGGTTCTAGTTTGTTCTCTCACTACTGACAAATATGATATGTTCATATTAAACATCATTATTCATCCAAGCATTGAGCTATTTCAGAACTTGGATTATTTTAAGGGTATGCTTGATTTACTGATAATGTTCATCTGAATTTTTTTTTGTCTGCACTTGGATAGTTCTAATGATTATATCCCACGTTATAATGTCTGGAGATGAATTTTCTGTTCATCATATTTGTATATAGTGCCTTTACAATTGGATGCGAATCTTGTTTTGCTTTCTGTGCTCATTATACAGACTCTAGAGCATAAGGTTATCTGCTTTGCAGTTCCAACAGGCAGCATCAGGATAAAATTTGTGGGGCCATTTATGTTTTGGAGATTGAGCAGCACTTCTGAAGGGGGATTCTCTCCTTTTCTTTCTTCTTTTTCTTTCATCGCCTTTTCCAGATAGATGTGGTATTGACTTTCAGTGGTGTATTTGGTAACTTTAGACATCTAGGTCTGCAGAAAGCTATGTATACTTGTGGATCCAGTTTCACTGGTATCCTCAGTAGAGCTCTTATATACTTGTGTATATAGGCCTGTTTTAGTTTATGACACGTTGCATGACACAAGGAATTAGAGGATCCTGAAGCGGAGACGTCACTAGGGTTAAAAGTTTGGAATGCATTTATCCTGTTCCACTGTGGATAAGGGATCTTAAAACATGACAAAGCTGGTTTTAATTCCTCTTGTTTTTTTTCTTCTTCTGGGCAAGTGTCAGGATGGGAAAATTACCTTGCTGTCTATGTAAAGTGGTGCACCTATGCCGTCCCAAACTCTTATAACATACCCTTGCCCCCTACTTTTTACTTATTCTGCCGTTAAATCTGTTTTTCATTTTTTAAATAGGCCTTTTTACTACTCGGTTATAATAGTTCTGGCAGGGGTTTGGCTCCTTGCAATTTCATTACTTATGTTTGTAAATGCTTTATTTGGGTGGTTTAACTGTGTTTCATGTCATATTCGTTCTATATCCAATTTTCCTTCGAAGTAGTACCAATGATTCAGCAGTTCTCATTTTCTTCAGTATTTGATTTCTGGTGGATCAGGTTCCTGGGACATGGCGTTGGATGCTTGGAGTTTCTGGTGTACCAGCTGTTGTTCAGTTCATTCTAATGATTTTCTTACCTGAATCTCCTCGCTGGCTTTACATGAAGGTGCATAAATTGTGGTTATCCTTGTAAAGATGGAAGTCACTCTTTCATTGTTGCTAAATCTAAACATTCTTAATCTGCAGAATGAGAAATCTGAGGCTATTGCTGTGCTTTCTAAAATCTATGATCCCGACCGCTTAGAAGTGGAAGTAGACCTGCTATCTGCTGCTTTAGAGGAAGAAACTCTATCCAAAAATTCAGTGAAGTACACCGATATATTCAAATCCAAGGAAATTAGGCTTGCATTTCTTGCCGGAGCTGGTCTGCAGGTACGTTTAGTAGATACCCCATGGTTTTTTGTGCCACCCAAAAGAATAATATGGTTTAAGTTTTCAAAACTGGTAGTTCTTCGTAAGTTGGTTTTCTCATTGGCACTTAATTTTGATTTGGCGGATCCTTATCCGTGGAATTGTCTATTGAGTTAGAGACCTATGTCAAATGACAAACTTGTACTTTACCTCAAGGCATACTAAAAACTTGCTTAACATGTAACGCCTTATTTTTTAAATGCACTGCGTTTTATATAACTACTTTTTTATGCTGGAATGTTTTATCAGGCGTTTCAGCAATTCACTGGAATCAACACTGTCATGTATTACAGTCCCACAATTGTGCAGATGGCTGGATTTACTTCAAACAAATTGGCTTTACTGCTCTCCCTTATTGTTGCTGGCATGAACGCCATTGGAACAGTGTTGGGAATCATCCTGATAGATCGCTTTGGGAGACGCCGACTAGCCCTTACTAGTTTGTTCGGTGTGGTTTTATCTCTAATAGTTCTTTCCGGGGCATTTTTCTTACAGTCATCGCAATCTATCTCCGAAATCTGCGAGGCTTACATCCTCAACGGAGGCTGCAAAAGCAGTTCTGGTTGGTTAGCCATTGCAGGATTAGTACTTTACATAGCCTTCTTCTCTCCAGGCATGGGGCCTGTACCATGGGCGGTAAACTCCGAGATATATCCAGGGAAGTACCGCGGAGTTTGTGGTGGGATGTCTGCTACCGTGAATTGGGTTTCAAATCTTATTGTAGCACAATCTTTCCTCTCAATCGCTGCAGCAATAGGAACTGCTTCCACATTTTTGATTCTTGCAGGGGTGGCTGTCATTGCCTTCTTCTTCGTGCTCGCTTTTGTACCAGAAACAAAAGGGTTAAGCTTTGAGCAGGTAGAGAGGCTCTGGAAAGAAAGAGCATGGGGAAGTGGTTATGAGACAGAAAGTCTCCTTGAGAACGGTAGTAACAGAAATGATATATAAGTAGCATATCTTCCACTGTTTCAATTAGATGGGTTTATCTGTATTGATATGTTTACTAGGAAATGAGCTGTAAAAAAGAAGTCAATGATATGAAGGAAAGCACTGTAAAGTTGTGTTGGAAACATTTTAGGTTAGCAGTTAAAGATTCATGGTTTGAAGGGTTTATTTGTGTCGAATAGTCTCACAGTTGGTTACTAATAAAACATAGTGCATTCAGTTCAGATAAAGTGGGCTTCTAACGTTATGCCTAAATTACTAGAGATTCGCATACAGTTCACTAAAGTTTGCTTCTGAAGTTACGCCTGAATCACTAGGGGTTTTATGCCGCTTATGCCTGTAAGTGCAGCTAAAATCATGGTTTTTATTCAAACGAAGGAAGATGCGATACGTAAGTTCAGTAAATGTTTCTTGGCTGATGATTTTTGTTCTTTTCCCCCGGAATTCTTCTAGTCGGCTGCTAAAGCGCGCAGTTTTGCTCGGCAGGACGGCAGTTGATTCTGCTTGCTTACGTATATGAACCTTGGTTGAGATTTCAAAGAGTTCAATAAGTGAAGGCTAGAATATCACGACTTGGCTTGAAATTCTACCAGTACAATTTGAAATCGGTGAGGAGAACCCCGTGGACTTTCGATCAACAGGGATCCATGAGAAGCATGAAACTTGGAGTTCAAGACAAAAAAAGACCACCGCCTAACACCGTTACAGAAAAAAGACCTTGGACTGCCGGCATCAACCTGGTTAACTAACTTCGACCAGGTCAATTTTGTTTGACCAAAGGTCAAACTGATTTTTTCTTTTCTTCCCATTCCCCATGATGATTCCTCGCTTTTGCAGCCATTGCAGAACCTTTGTCAGGTGGAGACCCCTTGGTTGAGACTTCAGTCTCAAGTGTTTGTTACTAAACCGATTTGCAGTAGAATTTGTAATCCACCTCCCTTTCTAATATGCATATATGTAAACCAACCCCATTGATATTCTTCACAAAACCAATCCTCACATAATGCATCCTACATTTCGTTCGTGTCTCTCTGAATATCTTTCATCAAAAAAGTATCTCTGAAAACAGAGGATCCTGTTTTTGCAAGTATGAGCTCTTGATATGCGCGAAAGCTCTGTACGAATTCAATACGATTGGACAGTTGCCCAGGTAGAAATGTGTGTGGTGCAGAACTCATGTATGCAGACACCCTCATCAAAAACACAACACAAATTAACCCTTTCAATGGCTTCCTCAACAATGGCTCTCTCTTCACCCTCTCTTGCTGGAAAGGAAGTTTTGATAGATTAACTCAGTCCTTCTCGTTTCCTTCCATCAATAGATTTAACCTTTCTCCTGAAAAGAAAAAACCAACAGACCTTAAAAATCGTTGGTTCGGCTTGAATTTGAGCCGACTAACAATTTGGTTATTTTTTTCTTCCCATGTCACATCTGGACAAAATTTTAGGGTTTATAAAGGTTTACTTACTTCTTTTATAGCAAGTTGGATAGTAGAGTTCATTCCCCAATTTTAAGTTTTCAACGGAAAGAAACAAGTTGAGATTGATTAGAATTTAGTTAACCTTAATTAAATGATAATTTTACCGGTTTAAGTAATTACATTTCGGGATGGTGATTAAATTTGGGGATGGTGTGATTCAACACTCTTACTTTGGCAATTCTAACATGGCAATTTGGAATTAATTAGTATAAATTAAATCCAACTTAGTTAATTAATAGGGAATCCTGGTTTAACCTAATGAACCTGGCGGGCTATAAATAGAAGGTAGCATTGGCTACTAATTTTCATCCCAAGTTACAGAAGTAATAATCATCCATTCATCTTCATATACACAAAGCATTAGCAAATCCTTGAGTAATCTGCTTATCCATCCATCGTAATGGCCGCTGCTAAAACTTCATTGGCGCTCTTTCTCTTCGCCTTGATAGCTATTTCTGCAAACTTGCGTAAGTTTATATATATCTTCTTACAAGATTTGTTTTCCATGCAATAACGTTTTTAAGATCGCCAACTGTATTGTGTATGTGATATTGATTATTCTGTATATGTACATGAATATGCAGAGATGGTATCAGCCGATATTACTTGCTCAACTGGCTTGCTTTTGGATTTGAAACTTGGTCTACTCAACGGAATCATATGCACTCCAGCGAGTACTTACTGCGCCGATGTCTGTAAGGACAACTGCCTTCTAAAGTTTAATACTGGTGTCATAGCATCAGCTTGTGTTCCTAATCTCAGCTTGTTTATTAAGAGCTGCACTTGTTGTTGTGTCTCACCACCATTACTCTAGAGTTTTCGCTACTCTGTGAGTTAGCAGCTAGTTTGTGACTTCAGCCTAGCTATTAAGCTAGCTACAGGGTTAGAAAACTATTGCAGTTCCAATTTAAAATGTTAAAATAAAAGCAGCAATTTTAATTAATTAAAACAAATTAATCTTATATAAGTGTTGTGTGGCTGTACGTTTATAGCTATACACACTTAATTAGCTGCTTGCTAGCTAGAGTCGCCGTGTCCGGTTGTACGTTGGTCGTGGAGTATTGATATGGATCATGTAATGATTCTTCATCTTATGTAATTTGGTGGCTCGATCATCACTGATCTGTATTATGTATGTTTTCTTATGATTCTATATAAAATACTCTGTTTCGTATATATTTCACTTACTCTTTTTATCCAAAGGTAAAGATTTTAATTCCTATGTGCCGCCAAAAATGGGGTGAGCCATATGTACCAAGCCAATAGACTTACGACTTTATCAGTAAAATAAATCTAAATATATTTTCTATATTTCAATTTTTTTAATTAAGAAATATATAGAAAGATAAATAAATTTGTGAGAGACAAAGATAAATAAAATTATATTTATCAGGGTTTTCACTCTTTTGTTTGAACCATATATTTTTCACACATATATATACAGTCAATCAGCTGAAAATTGATCTTAATAATAACATATATTCATTTCATCAATACTCCATTAGTTTAATTTGCTAATCTCTCTGATAAGATGCATACGATATACTTAATTATTCATTATTTCACAAAATAAGTAATTAAGACTAGACTAAAAGCGAACCCTACTATGTTTATCGTTAGACGATGTATTTTTATTTTATTTTTTAATTCAAAATTTTTCTATTTTTTGATTGTAAATTTCACTTTATATTTATTAAAATGTCTACTACTATCAAATTTTATATCTAGAGATTGCAATATTATATTGTTGAACTTACAGATAGTATGCAATTAAAAAAAACTAATTAATCAACCGTTTTATTAATGTTAGCGAAGAAAATATATTAATTTGATAAATATAAATTTATTATAAAAAACTGATAATTTAAAAATATAAATTAATTATTTTTTAATCTCCAAATGTTTTTTAGCCGAATCAATTTTGATTCGGTTGCCTACCTAAGAGAGCAAAATATGGATACCAAAAACAGCAAAATATGAAAAATATAATGAGATCTGCTTTACAATATTAAGGTACCACAAGTGTTACAAGTCTATCTTAGTACATATGGTTCACCTCCTTTTTAGCACAGAGGATACGGACCGAGAAAATTGAGAGTTTTGGGTACTAAAAATAAAAGTTCATCCTAAACTTTTTTATAAAAAGTTAACTTTTTTTATCTTTAAAACTAATTTCTGATATTTTAACTTTTTGAATTTCTAAAAGTGTATCTAAACAACCTTTATGAGCCATAGGGAATCCAGTGTACAATCTTTATGAGCTAGAATTTTGTTGGACTGTACACCAGCATTCAAGATGATATTCGTGGAATGCATTGCTCCAAGAGACAATGTCAGCCTTGAAATCTCACGGCCTTTTTTTTTATCTCTATGCATGCATGTGTGCTTCACAACTCAATCACAAACTCGCTTCTAGATATGTAAATTTGGAAAATGACTATAACTAATACTTTTTGTTGATATGACTTGAATCGGTATACCTAACCGGATTAGGATTGGGACTGTTTTAGGTTATCTAGTCGGATTAGGACTGGATCTGTCTTAGGTTACCTAGTTGGATTAGGATTCTGATTAGGGTTTTGACCCTATATATATACACACATAGGTGTGTATTATATATCTCAGTAGCAACAATGTAGTCTATCTGAGTAGATCTGATTCTGAGTAGAATCACTGCGAGATGTGCAGTGATTCTACGATCTGATCTGAACTGATCACATATCTGTGATCTGCATTGAGTTTCTCCCTCTGATAATAAGATTCTGATTTCTCCGCCGTGGAGGTAGCTAACACGAGTTAGTGAACCACGTTAAATCCCTGTGTTCTTTATCTGTTTATCGTTCTCGTTCGATCCCTGTTATAACACTTTTTTTGTCCCATAAAAAATGAGTCTTTTGCTATTTGCATAATTTTTAAAAAAAATATGAGAGAAAATTATTTTTAGTATTTTTTCTTATCTACCCTTTTGTGTCAAAACTTCAAACCAATACATCTCACAAACTAAAAAACGGTTATTTATAAATGTTATACTGTTAGAAATCTTTTTAAAAAAATTTATGCAATTAATATAAATATGACTACTAAATTTTTTATATTTCTTAAAACAAATTTAATAATACTAATTATTAATAAAAATTTGTTTGAAAAAATATCACTTAAAAATTAAAAGAGTCGCTTACGTTGGGATAAAATAAAAAGAAAAAACTCACTTTTTATAGGATGGAAAGGGTATATATCAATAGAATTTCAATTTACCCTCCCACCACCTTCACGATGATCATGACATTCCAGAGATTTTAGGATTCTTGCTACTATGATTTAAAATGATCTACTCCAATAGTCCATGCGACTCCACTCCCAGGCCATGTTCTCCTGCTAAACAAATCAAAAGAAACACCATCAGTAACAAAGAGAAATCAAGGCATGAAATATTAAAAAGTAACTGCATGTATAGACTCATTAACAAAGTAAAAAACACCATACTGGGTTTTCACCAGGTCAAACATTTTGACCAAAAGTTTTTTTTTTTCTTTTCTTGCGCCTATTTCCCAAAGGATTCACGTTTAGCGAACTCCAATCCCAGCTCCAAATCTCGCCATCTATCCCATTAAAACAGCTAACAATTATTTATGAATCACCTAATTATACTTCAACTGGGCTTAATAGCAAGGTGCATTTCGATCCGTAAAGCCATAACCACCTATCCAACGCCCTCCGTAAATTTTGAGTTCTCGAGAATAAATTAGAGAAGAAGTCTTGGACATAAACTTGCAAGATAAGTATAAGCGCGCGAAATCTGAGTCAACTATATTTTCCATATTTGTAGTGAACAATTTTAGGAAAGACAGAAACGAATTTATGTTCAGAGTTTTTATGAATAAATTAACGAAATTTAAATTTATAACTTGATCAAAATCAAGTCTGCAATGAAGTTAAGTTCCATCTTTTGTTATCGTATTATCTTCATATCATAAATTAGTATCCGTTTGTTAGAAAAAAATTAAAAATTATTGTATGATTATTTTAGTATATTCGTATGAGTTATTCTTTTGGATCAAGCTCCATCAAGTGCTTTAGGAGAAAAAAAAAAGAACTATATCAAATTATAAAACAGCTAACGATTAGAACTTCTAAAATACATGCTTGTACAATAGAAGATGTTATTGACCTGGTAATAATATTTTTTGTTAAGAACATATAAAAAAAACTAACATATATTTTTATTTGTCCGTGAAATGTAATCAAAAGTTCAATTTTTTTTTGATAAACATAAATCTATTTACTTTTCTAAAATTGTTAACAGTTATAACCCTCGTTCTAAATATGTAACAGTTAAATATGGAGATTGCAATATCTCAGCTGAAACAAGAATTAAACAACCCATTAAAGATTCAAGACTGTGCATATAGAAACACAAGAAAAAGAATCTAGAAAAATGTTCTCTGCTGCTGCTGAAGAACACGAAGAACAAAGTCTACGACAACGGTTTCTTCAACCTCTCAACCATTGTTTCTTTTCAACTGTTTGCAACGTTTATTTAAGTTTGCAACGTTTATTTTAAGTTAGCAACATTCATCTTCAAGCTCTATTGCAACAGTTAATCTGTAACGTACAAAAAACGTTGTAGATTTCATATTACATTATTTTTAGCTTCTTTTCATCTTTCAAGCACTTTTTGAGCTATGTATCAATCTTTTGAGGGTGTTTTGGGCAAGATGAGCTAAACCCCACAACGAGGTAAGGAGGAAGCCATTTTCCATGATTAATTGATAACTTTTAATAATTCTTTTATGATTTTTGTATTTATTTTTAATTTATGATTTTTCTTAATTGATTGTGATTTTATTTGATGGATTAGGCTGGGTCCTAGAACTTTTGATGAGCCATGCTTGTGATTTAAAATTGATATTTTAAAATTCTACCTTTGGAAAAAATTAGAGTCACTTATTTGAGCTAGAAATGTTTAGAATTATTAATTTTGGAACCAAGTAAAAGTGGTTAATGGTGAAATTCATAACCTCAGTATTTGTGAATATTACTTTCATCTTTTATATATATTTTCTAGTTTAAAATTTGTCTATTAAACCAAAAATCAATCTTCACAAGTTCGAGAGTCTGAGACTCTTTCTTACCACAACTACAATCCACATCACCTATGCCCAACACGTACTGCAAAATAGTAAGATCTCTTTAAAGACACAGAAAACTCATCCTTACACCATATACAAATCGTGTCGTGTCTTTGCATCTTTCTTGAGGTAAAATAAAGATTATAACACATATACACGAAAAAAAATCTCAAATCAAAACAAGATAATTTATGCAACCTTACAGACACAAAATAGAATATAGATTTGGAAAGAAACTTATCTTATTTCATTAGATTTATCGACGAGATGTATCACCTTAATCGTTTGCAATGATTTCTTCGACTTTTCATCGATATTGTCCCTGAATTTTCAATGAACATTACTTATGAACCATCTCAATTGAAGACGTAACTGATTTGAAGTTAAAACTGATTGGATCTCGATTTGGTGCTTAAAAAGAGAATTCGTCTTTTTTTTTTTAATTTGGATCTATGTTTTGAAATTTGAATCAATTGATTTCTGATACTCAAAACTAGGTTTAGAAATTGAAAAAAAAAAACAAAAAGAAGAAAAAGGGAAGAAGAAATCACTGAAACCTCGTCTCTTTCTCTTTTTCTACTTATATCTTAGATCTGAACTTTTAGATTCTTCTTATCTCTTTGAATATACACGGAAGAGTACTTAGGATAATAGAAAAAAAAACAATTTTTTTGAAACGATACGAATTTGGATTAACTCGTTTAAAATTTGGACTAAACTATCTAACCGGGGAAATTTTAGACTAAACTGTACTGGATTTAGGATAACAGGACTAAACTATCTAAAGCCCACTAACTTTGAGACTAAACGATAATTCATACTAAATTTTTTGGGTTTACTTACTGAAATCCTTTGTCAAATATGTGGTTAACGGATCCCGGGGCTTTTTAAGCTCAAATTACTTCTTATATACCAAGTTGGATAGTGGATTTCATTCCCCAGTTTAAACATTTCAACCGGAACAAACAAGTTGAGATTGATTAGAATTTACTTTAAATTTTAATTAAATGATGATGTTACCGGTTTAAGTAAAATACATATTGGGATGGTGATTCAACACTCTTACTTTGGTAATCTAACATGGCAATTTGGAATTAATTAGTATTCAATCCAACATAGTTAAATCATTATCTCACGTGATCATCAATATTATGATTTGCTTACACCACCATCCACGGACTGTATATGGCTGGAAACCTCCTCTCCTCTGAATCAAAAACATAACGATTAATATCTTGGTTTAACGTAATGAACCTAGCAGGCTATAAATAGAAGGTAGCATTGGCTATTCATTTTCATCCCAAGTTATAGAAGTAATAGTTATCCATTCATCTTCATTTACAAAGCATTAGCAAATCCTTGAGTAATCAATTCATCCATCATAATGGCTGCTTCTAAAACTTCATTGGTGTTCCTTCTCGTCGCCTTGATCGCTATTTCTGCAAACTTGCGTAAGTTTATGTTTTTCTTACAAGATTTGTTTTCCATGCAATAACGTTTTTAAGATCGACCATATGTGATATTGATTATTCTGTGTATGTATATGAATATGCAGAGATGGCATCAGCTGTTGAGCTTCGATGCGCTACTAGTTTGTTGAAAATTGATTTCACCGGATGCCCTTCAATTGAAGACTGCGCCGTTGTATGT
The DNA here is from genome assembly GCA_023531435.1 of Papaver californicum. Classification (NCBI taxonomy): domain Eukaryota; kingdom Viridiplantae; phylum Streptophyta; class Magnoliopsida; order Ranunculales; family Papaveraceae; genus Papaver; species Papaver californicum. Next base: position 3,702 of record JAJJMC010021860.1, on the reverse strand, counting down.
CATTATGAGTGCCTTGCCGAGTTTAACGTCGATGCCGTCGCATCAGCTTGTGTTGCTAATGGCGTACGCTTTCTAGCTAAGAGCTGCACTTGTTGTTGTGCCAAAGTTTAGAGTATTATCTACTATACGAGTTGGCTAGTTTATGACCTATTGCGCCTAGTTATTAAGCTAGTTACAGGGTTAGAAAACTACTGCAACTCCGATTAAAGGGAATGAAAGAAATTTAAAGTTTTCAAAAACAAAAGCAGCATTTTAATTAATTAAAACAAATCAATCTTATATAAGTGTGAGTCGCTATACTTATGTAGCTACATATACTTAATTAGCTGCTACCTAGTTAGAGTCTGTCGTGTCCGGTTGTGTTCGTCGTGGAGTATGGATATGGATAATGTATTGATTCTTCATCTTATGTAATTTGGTGGACGATCATCACTGATCTGTATTATGTATGTTTTTTTATGATTCTATATAAAATACTCTGTTTGGTATTACATTGCCCGTACTTTTTTTATCCATAAGGAAAGATTTTTTTGGGAAGATTGAGAGTTTAGTATACTAGAAGCAGAGAAGTGTTTCTGCTTCTCTAGAAGTAAAAGTTTATCCCAAAAATCAGATAAAAAGTTAACTATTTTACTTGTACAACTAATTTATGGCATTTCGACTTCTAGAATTTCTCAAGACCTTTATGAGCCATAAGGGACACCCCACTGTACATTTTGCTGGACTTAACGCCAGCAATCAAGGTGATATATGAAGTACGTGTGGAATACATTGCTCCAAGAGATAATGTCAGCCTTGAAATTTCACAGCCTTTTTATCTCTATGTATGCTTCACAGCTCGATCACAAAAACACTCTTTTTAGCCTCTAGATGTGTAAATTTGGAAAATGAGTATAACTAATAGAATTTCAATTTACCCTCCGGCCACCTTCACGATGATTATGACACTCGAGATATTTTAGGATTCTGGCTAATATGATTTCAAATGATCTACTCCAATAGTCCATGGCTCCATTCCCAGTCCATGTTGTCCTGCTAAACAAATCAAAAGAAACACCATCAGAAGTGACTAACTAATAAAGAGAAATCAAGACATGAAATATTAAAAACTAACTGCATGTATAGACTCATTAACAAAGGTTAAGTCCAGAAGTTCTCTTGTTGTTATAGTTTACCTGCTGCCATTATCTGGTCCCTATGGAAGGAAAGGATTCATCGAGCCTTCGATAACAAGTCTCTCTCAGTAGCCAAAATTTTCGAAAAATCAGATTCTCTATAGCTTATTGGCTCTACCAGCAACCTGAATTTCAGAATGTCTCTTTCATGATCAAGTGGAAGCAGACAGGTTATGAACCACCTTGATGATATTCTTTTGTTCTTTAGGGTCTTGCGTTAGTAAGTTTGCCAGCCGTTGTATCTTTTATGTTGTTTTGTTTGGTCCTGGCCGATTGTTGTGTCCTGTCTTTGGTCGGAGTTTTGTTCATGCTTTGTGAACCTTTCATCCTTCTTAATAAACTTTATTTACCGATCAAAACAAATTAACAAAGTAAAAAAGACAATACTGGTTTTAACCAGGCCAAATAGTCTGACCAAAACTCAAACTCTTTTTTTTGCGCCTGTTTCCCAACATATTCACGAATAACGAACTGAAATCCCAGCTCCAAATCACCCCATCTGTCCCATCAAGACATCTAACAATTATTTATGAATCACCTAACCATACTTCAACTGGGCTTAATCGCTGCATTCCGATCCTTAAAGCCATAGTGTCTGCCACACATCGGTCTAATTGGGATCTTACATCAGTAATTTTACTATATATCCACATGGCTTATGTCATCGGCGCGCACCAACATTTAGACGTAAGGTTACGATTTGGAACTAATATAAGCATCTTACTCTATAGGAAATAAAGCAATTGAAACAACAAAGCTAAGAGATGTCCGTCCGATGAGTCAAGCAGCAAAGCTAATATGGAGACCAATAGTGCATCCTGCACTTGCTGCTCAAGCCTGGAAGGTAACAAATGTTGGATGCTGTGCTACTCTAGATAAGATAATCAGCAGGTTCAAAATCCCGCTTGGTAATAGATGCGATTACTGCAAGGCTGAAGAGGAACTAAGTCTAATGGGAGGAGCAGAATGGTCAGAGACCTATGGATAGTGGCTAACTTGGCCATAAAAGTGGAGCTCTGGAATTTTCGCAACAAGATGGTTTTTGAAGGTGTTAAGCTCAACTGGACTCAATTCAAAATGCAGTCTTTCGGCACATTAATGAAAACTCTATGCGCATGAAGGGGCACATGCACAATACTTGTTATGATCTGCGTATCCTCAATTATTTCAAAGTGAAATTTCGCAGTGCTAAGTTCGTGGTTCCAATAGGCTGTACTTGGAGACCTCCGGAGTTGGGCGTGATTCTTTTATGCTGTGACGGGGCTTCTTTTGGTAATCCTTGCCCAGCCGGGGCAGGAGTAGTGGCTAGAGCTGATAATGGAAGCGTCATTGGAGCTATATATCTCGGTTGGGCTAGGAACTGCTTCCAACTATATAGCTGAATTGCAAGCGATACTTCATGGACTAGAGTGGGCTCAGCAATGTAACTACACTAGGGTGCTTATCAGATTAGACTCAAGCAGCGCAATCAGTGCCTTCACAGGGGACTCGGTACCCTGGTTCTTGAAGACTAGATGGTTGGCTACCAAGTCAAAGTACTCTTCGGTGTGTTTCGAACATGCCTATTGCGAGATAAATTTTGCAGCAGACAATATGGATAAGTGCGGATTTCACTTGAATTACGGAGAAAGAGAGAGCCATTTGGGTAGACCAGGCTTCCTCAAGTTAATTGAAGTGCCAGACAAAATGTATTTTCGGTTCATCTAGCTGATGGAACGGCCACAGGCCTTCTCAGGTGGCTCTACTTGCTTGCGACATAGGGTAAGGGTCAAAGCCATTCTTTGGGACCTCGGGTAAGGCCAAAATTGAAGTTTTCTTGCGTATGCATCACCATCAAAGCCGGAAATGAAGCTTATTTAGGTAAGCGCGTCAAAGCCAAGCCTACCGAAGCTTCCATTTTTTCATCCATCGTCCCCTCCCTATATATATATAATATTCGTATTTCTGTAAATAAATATATGTAAGGGAGTGGGCATCCATCGACTGCTCAAGGCCAGTAAGGAAGGTTTCTTGCCAAAGCCGAGCGAAGCAAGCTTCATTCGAACACGTTGTGCGAGAATTTTGAGGCCGATTTGTAATTTTCTTGCGTATTTTGCTAACTCTAGGAGCCTTATTGCTCCAACAATTTTGTAACCTCCTTGTAGCTCTTTTTTTCTTCTTTAATATAATGTGACTTAACCAAAAAAAAAAGCAAATGAAACAACACTTTCATAAGAGCAAAAAGAAGACTACATTGGTGAGTCTATTGCAAAAGCTCCCGAAGAATATACAGTACTCTCTGAAATTTTTCACTCTCCGAATACACCTATGTAGTCTTCTCACATCCTCACAACAATGAACATAATCACAACTGTTGGGAAATAAAAAATGGTTATTACTAAAATTAATAATTTCTTACTTAAATTAATTTTTGTTACTTTAATTAGCTTGATGGGTGCTAGGAACACTAGTCCAAACTTGGGTGGAATTAAAGCCATCCATTTTCACTTCTTAGTGAATGAGAAACCTTTGATTTATCCCACATTGG
>JAJJMC010021857.1:0-11035 GCA_023531435.1 Papaver californicum | reverse complement strand
TTAACTTGATCTTCTTCCACGTGTCATGCTTCTTTAATTTACTAACAATTTGCCCCCTTCTTCTCTTTTTTACAAAATCATCCAACGGTCGATCCGAGATTTTGAAAAATAGAGAAGGACTTGTCGTTTTTAACTTTTCAGTTTCTTTTCTGCACGTTATCCGAGTTTTCCGCTGGTATTAACATGATTATGTCAGTTACACTTTTTTCAATGAAATCAAATCTTTTCCGATTATTTTGCTCTCCCATCTTGTGGCGGTTACCATTCTTCTTCTTTAAATATCCTGTAACTTTCTACTGTCTCTTTTTTAGTTATTGCACTTTGTCTTCCTTAAACTTTTCAAATCTTCCCACTACTCAGGAGTTTTATTCTTGTTAATTGGTTTCTTCTCCACTTCGATTTGGCCATTGTTAACTTCTTTTCTTCATGTAAGTAATTTTATTTTTCTTGATTCGAAATTTTCTTTTCATGGTTGAGGGTCTATCGGTGTAGTAAAAAGATTGTGATTCTCAGGTTATGTATGAATGAAAAGGTCCTTTTTTACACTGTAATTATTTCTAGGTAATTTCTTCATATATTAATTTTTTCCTTCTTTTGTTTCTTTTTGCTCAGATCTTCAATATGTCTCCAAGAAAATCTGATGCTGCCAGCAATCAAGGTGAAAACAGGAGATCAAGTAGGTCTTCTTCATCTCGATATGCTGTTTCTCGTCAAGATTTGTCTCTTGCTATTCCTTCTCCTGCTATACCTCGTTCTGTACGGGATTCTTCTCCCGATGTCCCTAATGTTTCCCCCAAGAATAAACGGTCAATGTCATCTTATAGCTATCGATCTATGGATATTGAAGAATTTAAAAGAAGACATAATCTTCACGGATTTAAAGTTTCTTTTGTTGATAGTGCTTCTGATATGATGACCTACGATTCGATGAAAAAATTTCAATATACCCATAATAGATTATTAATTTCTGTTGGTGCCTTGGAAGCTGGTCTTCATCTCCCTCTGTATAGAAAAAACAACCCTTTCCAGTTTACAGTACTTGCTACTCGCAGCAGGGCTCCGCATACTCAACTTCGTTCTATCACACAGTATAATGGTAATTGGTGGCGAATTCTCGATGAATGTACCCTTCGCAGTGAGGGTCGTACCCGGCTTACTTGTTATGTTCCCGATCCTTCAGAACGTGTTCATTATACGCCTGAGAATTTCCAGAATACTTATGGTGATGGTATTACTGTCAAAAATTATGTTAAATGGAGTGTTAGTCCTGTTCGCAAATGCTACCAAGGGTTTCCTCTTCTTCGAGAAATTGATGACCCCAGAATCAAGGTAGCTCCATATACCAATGCTGACTTTCCTTCGAATGAGAGAATTCGTCGAGAACATGATTATAAATGGTATCGCACCCCTATTCTGATCGAGGGACCTTGGGTATATGGTGATATCCCTACTAGTGAAATTCAACATCTTCGCAATTGTTTCCCGAACTATTGCCCCTGGAGATTGAACTTTGATGATTACAAATTTGACTTCAAGGTTCGGAATTCTTAGTTGATATCATTCCTTTTAGATATAGTGTATCGATTTTTAATGTCTTCTTTTAAATGTTTTTACTTTTTTTTTTTTTGATCCCAGGTCGACCCTTCTTTGGACATCGGAATCCCCCTTCCTCCACCTGATCGAGGTATTAAAATTGTCGAGAATAGACAGATCATCGAGAATGAACAATCGATCGAACCCGCGGTTGAGGGTAGAGGAAAGAGAAAATTAATTCTCACAGTAGAGAAAAAACAGAAGAAGCCCAGAACTCTTGAACTCTCAACTGAGGTTGTAAGAGAGATGGCTTCCAGTTTGAATAAGGGAGAAGGTAGTTCGATTGTTGCTCTTCCATTGGATCAGTCTGATCCTATCGATGTTATTCCAGTTTCCTCGATGCCAGCAGAAATAGTGGTATCGGAACGATCCGATCCTATGGTTGCACCTCTTTCTGGTACTTCATCCAATTTTTATAACATCGTTTCTCCACTTCCTTTTGATTTCGTGCTTGATTCCCCTGTACCTGATAATGGTGCATTGGAAACTTTTTCTGGCCTTCCTCAAGAAGAGGGAGATGATATTGTTATTGATGATCTTGTTGATGTAGTGAATGAAGTATCCCATGTTGAAGAAGAGAATACATCGGAGAAGGATAATGCCAAGATACTTCCGATTGGTGGTGTGGAAAATATGAATGTTGAAGCTAATACCGCCATTGTTGAAGAAGCTAACATTATTGATCGAACTGAAGAAGAAAACTCTCCTTCCAGTTCGATCCCTCCTTCCAGTTCGATCCCTCCTGAAGTCGAAGGGACTTCTGAAGTAATTCTCGAATCGATCGCTCCTTCCGAAATTTTGGTTCGATCTACTTCTGCTGCTGTTGAGGTCGATACTTCATTTCCAAGTGCCGATCCTTCTACTCTGAAGTCTATTTCCGATCGAATCTCCAGTGAAGGTCTTAATTTAGTTGGTGATGAAGAAGAAGCATATAAATGGTTTCTTTCTCAAGGGCTTTGGAATGTTTCATCTAATCCTGATGTTATCAAATCTGATTCTGGCTTCATGTCTCGATTCAAGGATTCACTTAGTGCGATTCCTATGGACGAAACTTTAGATGCATGGTCCAAGAGTGATGTTTTTGAGCAGAGATTTCCTGTAAAGCCTCCTCCAACCTTCAATGAAGTTTTGACTCTTTCCGATAGTTCGTTATATTCACTTCCACAACAAGCTTTAGCCCAACTCCAATATAGTAACGACTGTCTGTTTAGTGGTTATAAATTTTATAAGGCTCGAGCTACCATGATGGGATTGATATTTAGGAAAGAATCAGTGGAGATGAAGGAAAAGAATGTATCCTTACAACAGGTGAATGATGATTTACAACAGCAAAATGATCTTCTTCAACAACAACTTCAACAACTTCAACAGCTTCAACATCAACATAATGATCAATATCAGCAGCAACAGGATCGTCTCCGAACTATTGAAGGTCACAATCAAAATCTTCAGAATCAAAATCAAGGTTTATTTTTCATTCCTTTTCAATTACTATTTTATTTACTTGATTTATATGAAACATTTAAATTTTATACTAGGTCCAGTGGAAAATATGGAGACATTATTTAGGATCGAACGTAGAATGGTACAATTGAATAATCATGCAAGGGAAGTTTTCAAAGAGATGAATGTGGTTAGAGATAAACTGACTCAACTGAACGATAGTTCTGATTTAGCCACTTGGAGGCGTAATAAAGCAGAATCAAAATATCGAGAAGTTGTAAAATTGCTAACTCATAAAGAATTAGAGTTTAAATCTGTTGTCAGAGGTACATTTTTGGTTTACCTGATTTTATAGCTCTTGATATCATAAAATTTGTCTGATGTTTTCTTGTATTTTCAGAACTGGAGACAAAGTTAAATGAGGCTAAGAATCGAGCAACACAAGCAGAAACTGAGCTTAATTCAGCAAAAGATTCAGTGGAAAAGATTACTCAAGAGTTAAAGACTTCTGAATATAATGTGACTCTTAGCGCCTCAAAAATTGAGAGTTTACATGCTCGACTATCTACTGAACTTTCTAAAATTATTGCTCGTGAACAAGAGATTGATTCATTAACTGCACAATTAAGTGAAGAGAAAAATCAAAAATCACATCTTAATGCTCAAGTAGCAATAGATCAGCAAAAGATCGAAGAGCTTCACAAAGAAATCAACTTTGGGCGTGATTTTGTTCAATGGGTCAGGCAGGAGGCTAAAGCGAAGATTGCGATGTCCTTCAATACTGCTTTAGATCGTGCACAATCCGATCCTTCAGTGCTTAGTAAGCGCGCTCCTGTGCCTGCAGTTCCTCCTCCACCATCTCGATCCGGTCTTCCTGATATTTGATTATATTCTTTGTAATTTCATTTTCTGTTAACTCCTCCATCTTGTACTTTGTGTGTCTTTCAAAGATTTTCTTTTGTAACTTTTAGACTTGCCTTTTATGTTGTTCCCTGCACAAGAAAATATGATTAAGTAATTTTTTTGGCTATCATATGATTTTCTAAGTTCCATGAATTGAAGTACTTTTTACCTCAAATCATGTTGTTCGAGATCCCACACATACGAAACAAACCCGGGCCAGGGGTAAGATACAGGGTTGGTCCCGAACTGTACTCTAAAAATTGATAAACCAATAATTAGGAACCCCTTCTTGATAAGAATTTCATTGTTAATAAAATTCTCTAAGGATAATGTTCACCTTTTGTATATGATTATGTCGTCAATCGCAACGATATCCAGAATATGATGTTCCTGGATTGATTTTGAGCGCTCAGAGTATACGAAATTCCGAGATTAATGGAATTTTGATTATCATGGTAATCTCCAAGATATGATATTCCTGGATTCAAAGTATATGACGTTCTGGGATTAATGGAATTATAAAATTCTCCATGGTACGATGTTCCTGGAGTGATTATAAAAGAAATTAATGAATTAATTGTTTATGTACCTGCTTTTTGTGGTATCATTCACAGATAGTAAAGCTTTAAATATTGTGCATTCCACGGATGCTTTAAAATTTCTCCTTGCAAATTCTGAAGATAGTACGACCCTTGTCCTGCCGGTGCTTGAATCACATATGGTCCATCCCATGTTGGTGCGAATTTTCCTGCTCTTTTGTCCCTTTGATGTTCTGTTATTTGTCGGAGGACATATTGACCTTGGACAAAATTTCGGGATTTTACACGCTTATGGTATTCTCGAGCTAATCCCCTTTGATAATTCTCCATTTTTTGGAGTGCCACTTCTCTTTTTTCTTCCAAGTCATCCAATTTTTGTAACATGAGATCTGAATTTAGGTTTTTCTCCCATGCTTCTGTTCTGGTTGTAGGCAAAATAACCTCTGTTGGTATTACTGCTTCTGTTCCATAAGCAAGAAGATATGGTGATTCTCCAGTTGAAGCTTTTCTCGTGGTTCTATATGCCCATAATGTATTATGTAATTGTTCGCACCACTTATTATAATATCCATCCAATGTTTTCTTCAGATTTGTTGCAATTGTTTTATTTGTGGATTCTGCTTGCCCATTACTTTGTGGGTAAAAAGGTGTAGATTTATGTTTTTGAATATTATATGTTTCAAATAACATATCAATATTCTTCCCCTGGAATTGTTTTCCATTATCAGAAACTATCGCTGCTGGAATCCCAAACCTACAAATGATATTCTCGAATAAAAATGTAAAAACATCAGTGTCTCTGATTCGCGCTAGTGCTTTTGCTTCTACCCACTTGGTGAAATAATCGGCGGCCACAATTAAGTATTTTCTTTTCTTTGTGCCTTCAGCTAATGGTCCAACTATATCGACTCCCCATTTTGCAAATGGCCATGGGCTAAGTATTGAATTTAATTCCGTAGCTGGTGCTTTGATTTTCTTACCAAATCGCTGACATTCTTCGCACCTTCGAACCATTTCTTCCGAATCTTTCAACATGGAAATCCAATAATAACCCTGCATTTTGGCTTTTAATGCTAGCGATCGTCTTCTGCTATGGTTTCCTGCATCTCCGTAATGTATTTCTTTGAGAATTCGTAATCCTTCTTTTCGTGATAAACATCGAAATAATGGTCCAAGAAAAGAATGTCGATAAAGAATTCCATCTCTAAGTTGGTAGCTGTTTGATTTAAGTTGAATTTTCCTTGCTTCTTTAGAATCTGTTGGTAATTCTTTATTTTGTAAATATTGATGTATCGGGACTCTCCAATCTGGCTCACTTGGTTGATCATTTTCTTGTTGCGATGTAGATGTGGCATTTTGTATGGCTGAGTCATCGATACCGTCTTCCTCTATGTTATTTAATATTTGTGCTCTTATGGATGGCTCATATATTCTCCCGATTTTTAGTGCTTTAGTATTTGGATCATTTACCATGGATGAGATATATGCCAGTGCGTCCGCATGTCGATTCTTTTCACGAGACAGATGTCGAAAAATAATATTTGGAATACAAACTGTTAAACTTTGTACAAGATTTTTGTATCGTTCCAAGTCCTCATTGACCGTTTGATATTTTAACTCGATCTGTCTAATCACCAGCTGCGAGTCACTTGTGAGTCTTACATCACTTATTCCTAATTCAATAATGAGTTTGAGAGCATGGACCACTGCTTCATATTCTACTATGTTATTCGTATGTTCTTCGAACTCAAGTCGAAATGAGTGTACCATACGTTCTCCCTTTGGCGCTATAATCACGATACCTATTCCTGCTCCTTCTTTATTTCGCGACCCATCAACAAAAACCTCCCATCGTTGTGAACTATTTGAATCTAGTATCTCTACTGGTTCTTCTTCTTCACACCCCGGAGTCCTTGAATTTCATACTCTTCCTCGATTGGAAAATCTGCCAAAAAATCAGCTAGAACTTGGGATTTCTGCGCAGTTTGTACCTCATAAACAATGTTGTATTGTTCTAGCTGAGCGTTCCATTTTGCTATTCTTCCTACCTTCCCTGTATTCTTTAAAACTGATTCCAATGGAGCTTTGGTTAAAATACGAACATAATGAGTGAGAAAATAAGTGCGTAACTTCTGAGTAGCAAATACCACTGACAAAATTAATTGTTCAATCTTTGTATAATTTCTTTCTGCTGAATTCAAAGTCTTGCTGATGTAGTATACAGGTTTCTCGATTTTCTCATTCGTTCGCACCATTACTCCACTAATGGCATTTTCTGTTGCTGCTATGTACAAAGTTAACATTTCTTCTGGTTGTGGTTTTTGTAATGCTGGTAATGTGGCAAGATGTAGTTTTATACTTTGAAATGCTTGCTCACAACGATCGTTCCATTCAAACTTATTTTTCTTCTTAAGTACATCAAAAAAGGGTTTAAATCGTTCTGATGACCTTGCAATAAATCTACTTAGTGCAGCCAAACACCCATTTAACTTCTGTACACTCTTTATACTGTTTGGTGATGGCATATCTGTTATTGCTTGTATTTTTGCTGGATCAACTTGAATTCCATCTTTTGTAACCAGATATCCTAAAAATCTCCCTGATGTAACACCAAAAATACACTTTTCTGGATTTATTTTCATTTTATACTTTCGTAGTGCACCAAAAATTTCAGTCAGGTTTCGCAAATGATCACCAGATAACTTGCTTTTCACTAACATGTCATCCACATAAACTTCCAAAGTTTTTCCGATCCATGGTTTGAATATTGCGTCCACTAAACGTTGATATGTTGCTCCTGCATTTCGTAACCCAAATGGCATTCTGGTGTAACAATACAATCCCCGTGGAGTGAAGAACGATGTATGTTCCTGATCCGCTTCTGCTAACGCTATCTGATTGTATCCAGATTGTCCATCCATGAATGATAACATCTCATGTCCTTCAACAGCATCTACTAATTGGTCGATGTTTGGGAGCGGGTAACTATCTTTTGGACATGCCTTATTTAGATTGGTGAAATCTATACAAATTCTTACTCCACCGTTCTTCTTCGGGACAATTACCATATTAGAAATCCATGTAGGGTATCGTACCTCTCGAATGAATCCTGCACCTAAAAGTTTTGCTAATTCTTTTTCCACTTGTTCATGATATTCTGGTGCGACTTTTCGTATCCGTTGGCGAAAAGGAATTGCATCAGGATGTATGTTTAATTCATGCTGGACGATGCTGGGATCGATCCCCGGCATGTCTTCTATTCTCCAAGCGAACACATCTATATGTTCACAAAGCAATTTGACTATCTGTTGTTCCACATCTGATTTTATTAACGTCCCAATTCGCACTTGCTTGGGGCATTCTGCGATGCCGATGTTTATGATTTTTGTTTGCTCTACTGGGGTGAAGACTGGTTTTGGAATCCCAATTGGAGTTGGGGTTCCCTTTAATTGCTACATCGCCCCTTTTTGCGGCTGGTTTTCCAAATTTTCTTGATTTTTGCTATTCTCTCCTTTTTCACTTTCTATTTTATTTTTTGTATTTTTTTCTAGGTATTGATTTATTTCCTCTTCCTTTGCTTTAATTCTTGATTCTTTTTTCTTTTTACATTGTAAATGCTCCCGTTCTTCATTTATTCTTGTCTCTGCCATTATACAAAGTTTAGCATCTTCTTGATCACCCTTTATCTCCATCTCTCCTCGTGGTGTTGGAAATCGTAGATACTGATGATAAGTTGATACTACACCCTTTAATTGATGAACCCATCGTCTTCCAATTATAGCATTGTACGGGGATGATGCATCCACAACACTAAATCTTGTCAGAATGTTGATCGGTCCGGCCGATACTTCAAGATCAATTTCTCCCTTTGGCTTGGACGATATTCCATTAAATCCATAAATGACAAATCGTGAAGTGATGAGTTGATCTTCTTTAAAACCCATTTTACAAAATGTATTGTAGAACATCACATTTACTGAACTGCCCCCATCCAAGAGTATTTTCTTGACATTCCAACCAGATATTTGGAAGGGCGTAACCGGTATTGTAATTGGTCAATAACGTCAACACAAGAGGGTCATTATGCATTTCAATTTCTTGATTTACTTCTTGTGCAGAAAATGTTAATGGATGTGCCATCCAATCCTCCCATAATTCTACTTGCCTTCCTTGAACTCTAAAGGCCTCGTGGTTCCGAATTCTCTTGCACAACTTCTTGTTGGTTGCTACATTCAAATCTGTATCACACTTTTCCACACATGAAATCATATTAATTGTCTGTTTGTTATATGGAATATGTATTGCTTTGCCTTCATCATATTTTTCTGATGGTTCAATTTTTTGAACAAATTCCTTCAATTCTCCAGCATCGACCATTCTTTGTACCAATGTTATAAAATTTCTACAGTTGTTTGTTGTATGTCCTTTGTAGTTATGGTATTCACAATAGTCTTTGGAGTGTTGTGTATGTTCCGGTTGATTTCCCTTTGTTATTGGCCATTGAAAACCTGGTCGATTCTTCAAAATGTTGAATAACCTGAAATATGAAACATTAAGCTTGGTAAAAGTTCTTTCTCGAAATTGTTGAGCAAAATTTTTTCCATTCCCTTGTCGAGGATGTTTTGATTCTTTTGATTCAACTTTTGGAGGACATTTCCTTTTCTGTTCTGGTAATTCTTCAACTGAATTTGTTCTCCTTGTATTTCCTTGATTTTCAGAATTAATTCTCGATCCTTGATCCTGTATATCTTGGAGTCTTGCACATGTTTCTATTATTTCTCTCAATTTGCCTTCAGTTTTTGGATTATTTCGATGGATTTCAACGAAGAGCTGACTCTTCTGATCTACAATCCCCCATTTGTAATGGTTTATAGCTGTCATAGGGTCTAAATCACCTATTGCTTGACATATTGAATGCCATCTAGTTGTATATGATCGGATCGATTCTTCTGGCCATGACATTAAAGAATAAAGTCTGTCCTCCCCTGAATCAATTGGTCTGTTATACATGTATGCCTCTAAAAATTTTCTGGCCAGTTGTGCATAATTATTGATAGAATTTTCCGGTAATCTGTCGTACCACAATAATGCTGTCCCTGTTAAACTTGACGGAAAACATCTGCACATGATCGCTTCATGACCGTCCCATCGCGTCATTACTCGGTTATAATACTTTAAGTGCGATGTTGGATCCTTGGTTCCATCGTAACATTCGAACGCTGGAATATTATATTCTTTTGGTAATGACACGCGCGTTAAATGTTGCGCTAACGGTGTTCGCTTTGCTTCTTTCAATACCTCTTCTATCCTTCCCCCCTCTTTATTTTTTAATCCTTTAATTTCCTCCTTCATTTGTTCCATCGCTTCCAAACATGTTTCCCATTGGGTTCGTTGAAAGTCATTTTCCTGTTGTCTTCTTACCCGAGATGTCGATCCTGCTAACACTATTCTTTGATCTGGATTCCGCTGTTCATTTCTTGATATTTGTCTACTCGACATTGGCTCCTGATTTCGTACTCCAGTCACAGTTGGTCTTTGTTCTCGCTGAATTACATCTTTTAAAAACTTGATTTTCGGTTGCTAGTAACTCAATTTGATGGTTGCTTGCTCTTTGTTCCTTTCTTATTTCCTTTATTTCTTCTAATAGGTCTTGTATTTGTCGTGTCTTTCTTCGAGAACTCTCATGATCTGAAGAGAAATTCTGAACCACAGTATTTGACATCAATTCTTGACTTGGGGTATGATTTCCCTCAATACTTTGTTGTTGTCCTGAATCACTCCCTTCTTCTAGTCTATTTTCCAAGCCTTCATTACTATTTTGGTTCCCAGAATTCGCGTCTTGAGACATATTTTCTAGAATTTGCTGTTTCTTCACTATCTTTTGCCTTCTCGATCGTTTTCCTTCCTCGATATCTAAAAATTTCTCAGAAAATTAGTCAAATGAACTCTTATCTATTAAATCATAAGAGATTCTAATTATTATTTTAACTGTAAACTTTCCCTATCACAAATCCACCTTTTCCTTCTTCATAAAATTTTTGTTTCATATTTTTATCTATTTTATTCCTCACAAGGTATTTTTCATGTTAATAAAACATACTTATGTAAATAAGCCTTACTTTTCACATCTTGCAAAATTAAATTTTCCCATCTTTTCTTACAAAAAATTTTTTCTTACCTAGATGATTCATTTTTTTTTTATTAAATCCCTTTTTCATTTATCAGGTAGGATAAATCCTTTTTTCATCCCTGTTTCTAGCGCCAAATTGTTTAAGCCAAAAATTCCTTTCAGCTAAACAACCAATCAAACTCTTGGATTCAAGTTAAATAAATGTAAACTTACAATAGAGAAACATTCTTTTATGTAATAAAGAATCATACTTTTCCAAATTTTCTAAACTCAATACAATTAGTCATCCAGGTTTTGTAATTTCTGGGTTTATAAAATTGGTTACAAAAAATTCCTTTCAATACAGAAATTCATACATTATATCATTATTTCCCATAGGGTCGTACCTAAAAATTTCTTCCCTCCTTTTCTCTGGTTTTTTCTTTCT
>JAJJMC010021855.1:208447-275867 GCA_023531435.1 Papaver californicum | reverse complement strand
ACCAAAACAAGGCTTTACAAGTCTCTAAGAATGTATATTAAAGATTAATACACAAAAGTGAATGAAATTGGTTCAAGTTTAACATATTTTTGTTTGAAATGACAAAAGAGAACCTTATTGAGCCAACCAAAGCAAGAATATGATAACCACTAAAAGTAATTAAATTTAACAACGAATACAAGGGTTTACTAGTATCTAAGAATGTATATTAAAGATTAAAACACAAAAGTGAATGAAATTGGTTTAAACCTAACATATTTTGGTTTGAAATGGAAAAAGAAAACCTTATTGAATAAACCGAAGCAAGAATATGATAACCACCACCGAAAATTGAACTTAACAACCAAAACAAAGCTTAACAAGTCTCTAAGCATGTATATATTAAAGATTAATACACAAAAGTGAATGAAATTGGTTCAAACCTAACATATTTTGGTTTGAAATGGACAAAGAGAACCTTATTGAACAACCGAAGCAAGCATATGATAACCACCACCAATAATTGAACTTAACAACCAATACAAGGTTTAACAAGTCTTTAAGAATGTATATTAAAGATTAATACACAAAAGTGAATGAAATTGGTTCAAGTTTAACGTATTCTGGTTTGAAATCTCAAAAGAGAACCTAATTGAATAAACCGAAGTAAGAATATGATAACCACCACCAATAGTTGAACTTAACAACCAAAACAAAGCTTTACAAGTATCTAAGAATGTATATATTAAAGATTAATACACAAAAGTGAATGAAATTAGTTGAGGTTTAATGAATTTTGGTTTGAAGAGGCAAAAGAGAACCTTATTAAGCAAACCGAACCAAGAATATGATAACCACCACCAAATATTGAACTTAAAAAAAAAAACAAGGCTTTACTAGTCTCTAAGAATGTATATTAAAGAGTAATACACAAAAGTGAATGAAATTGGTTCAAGTTTAACGTATTTTGGTTTGAAGTTGCAAAAGAGAACCTTATTAAGCAAACCGAAGCAAGAATATGATAACCACCACCAATAATTGAACTTAACCAGTCTCTAAGAATGTATATCAAAAATTAATACACAATAGTGAATGAAATTGGTTAAAACCTAACATATTTTGGTTTGAAATGGCAAAAGAAAACCTTATTGAACAACCGAAGCAAGCATATGATAACCACACCAATAATTGAACTTAACAACCAATACAAGGCTTAACAAGTCTCTAAGAATGTATGTTAAAGATTAATACACAAAAGTGAATGAAATTGGTTCAAGTTTAACGTATTTTGGTTTGAAATGGAAAAAGAAAACCTTATTGTATAAACCTAAGTATGAATATGATAACCACCACCAATAGTTGAACTTAACAACCAAAACAAAGCTTAACAAGTCTCTAAGAATGTATATATTAAAGATTAATACACAAAAGTGAATGAAATTAGTTTCAGGTTTAATGTATTTTGGTTTGAAGAGGCAAAAGAGAACCTTATTAAGCAAACCGAACCAAGAATATGAGAACCACCACCAAATATTGAACTTAAAAACAACAACAAGGCTTTACAAGTCTCTAAGAATGTATATGAAAGAGTAATACACAAAAGTGAATGAAATTGGTTCAAGTTTAACGTATTTTGGTTTGAAGTGGCAAAAGAGAACCTTATTAAGCAAACCTAAGCAAAAATATGATAACCACCACCAATAATTGAACTTAAAAACCAAAACAAGGCTTAACAAGTCTCTAAGAATGTATATTAAAGATTAATACACAAAAGTGAATGAAATTGGTTCAAGTTTAATGTATTTTGGTTTGAAATGGCAAAAGAGAACCTTATTGAGCAAACCTAAGCAAGAATATGATAACCACCAAAAATAATTGATTTTAACAACGAATACAAGGGTTTACAAGTTTCTAAGAATGTATATTAAAGATTAAAACACAAAAGTGAATGAAATTGGTTCAAGTTTAACGTATTATTGTTTGAAGTGGCAAAAGAGAACCTTATGAAGCAAACCTAAGCAAGAATATGATAACCACCACCAATAATTGAACTTAAAAACAAAAACAAGGCTTTACAAGTCTCTAAAAATGTATATTAAAGATTTTATTTTGACTGAGATTTTAGTAATAAGAAGTATGTGATAGCGGAGTTTTAACTCACGGATTATCTTTTTATGGTTGAGATTTTTATAGCAGGAGGTATGAGCTTTTCAATGTATAGTCCACGGCTTATTTTCATTTTTGCAGATTTTGCACCATGATTATACCATTGGTTAAGGGTACCGAAATCTTTACCGTGTGAAGGGTGGTGGGACCTACTTTTTATATCTCATCCACTAATCTAACCCAATTCTAAATGCTTGAATCGCTTCCGTAACCACCCTTTGTTCCCCGAATTCTCATTGCGAGGCCCCGGTTGCGTAGAATAGCTGTTTATTTTATCTTAACCTCAACATATTCTAAATTCCAAATGTATCCCCAGATGTCCAGCGTACTACTTCAAGTCTTATCACGGGATTGTTCTACTCCTGAGTCCTGGCCTTCATTTTGCCCCATCCTCTGCCAGAACAGAAACCCTAGAAAACTCGGTCCAATTATCTTATCTCCTAGAAACCCAAAAAACCTCTCCAAAACCCTAAAAAAATAGAAAGAAATGGCACAACCAGCAGCCCCAAATGCTATTTCTCCACCAAAATTATCATCATCATCAACTACACCTGCAACATCTTCAAATGGGCCACATAAGAGACCAATCCCAACACCAGAAGAACTAATCTCACACTACGAATCTAAAGGGCTTGAGAAAAACGAAGCATCAATGGAAGTAATTGAAGATTTGCAGAATGTAATATTTAGGATCTTAAGTTTAAAAGGAGGTAAAAAAGCTAAATTCATGGCTAAAAGTTCAAGAATGCTTGATACAGTCAATACTCGTTTGAACATTCTTGAGTTGAAATTGGATTCTAAACCTAATTTCGATCAGACACTTGGCATTGGTGTTGTTGCTGGTGGAATTGGGAGTGTTGTTCCTCATGTTTTTGGTGCTATTGGCCAGATTTGGAGTTCTGTTAGGAATCCTACTGAGAATTGAATTCAAAAGAAAATTGTACGGAATTTTCTTTGATTTCGGATTGTGATGTATGCTGCATTTTATGGAATTGGGTTTATATGCTGCTTTTTATGGAATTTTGTTGGATATTCAGTTCTTGTTCAATTAAAAAAATGATGCATTTTGTTTTCAAGTATCTTGTATGATTATCAGAAAATGGTTAAATGCTTGCTTTTGTGTATGAATGAATAGGATTTTGGTGCCTCATTAATCAGAATCATAACATCAGCCATCAATGGCAAACACTTGATAGTCCCAATCCCAACTTGTGCCTAAGTTGTAGCAGCTTGAAAACCTAACCTTCCGAGCTGAACTCTTTAGTTGGTAGAAGTATCAATTCCAGACCCTGCTGAATGCAATGGTCTTTCAGGCTTATGCCACTATGTCACGAGCTTAAATTAAGTCGCCCAACAGGATGATCCCCCTTCCTAATAGACGTGTTGCAGTAGGAGGTTTCGGTTCAACTCCTTTTTTTTTTTAGTTAGTCCTTGGATCAAGAAAGAACATAGAAATAAGAGTAAGGGTTTGCTTCGCTTCGAATGAAGAAAAAAGTTTCCGGGTCTTTCAATTAGTCAAATTAGAAACATTAGTCAAATTAGAAACAATTGCATCTTTTCGATTAATGTCCGAAAGAGCCGCCTTTGTTAGATCAATTATTGCGAACGACGAACTTAATAAATCTGTGAAATAAAATGCTTTTCGTTTAATTAAATGGAAATGTATGGATTTTTCCTTTGATGTTGACTGAAATTGTATGCTGATTTTTACTGGAATTTTGTTGGATTTTCAGTTCTTGTTCTCTTAATTAATACATTCCTCGAAACTAGTTCTGGAAATAGATCAAAATGCTTGCTTTGGTACAATGTAGTCAATCTCGGCCGAGATCTTACGAATCTTATCGAGACCAGTTTATGGACGAGACGAATCTGTCAATTTCGACAAGATAAGAAACTCGTCGAAGACAGTACGAAACTTCTGTTATAAAAATCAAAACATGACCTAAAATCTGGACTTTCTTTGTGATGTGTGAAATTGTAAATCATATTACATGGGTGAGTTCATGTTAGTCTAAACTTCTCAATATCTTCGTCAACTGCTTGATTAAGTAGTATTGAATTTGTAAAATAAGGACTCTGAGATTTTACCGAGATAAAATTGTTAAGGTGCTTTGGTCCCAACCAAGACTAAACCGAGATCCTTTCATTACATTGCTTTGGTGTACCAAGTTAATATGAATAGATATTGGTGCCGCATTAGATTATGAATGGGATTCAAACGAGTCTAGAAAAGAGAAATTGGTGAATCACGATCAATATAGTCAATTTGACCGAGATAGTTGAGATTTTGTTAAGAGTCACGATCTCTATCATAACTGTGACGAGAAACTCACCGAGACGGCCAAGATCTCACCGAAACGAGTTAGTGACTCTAGAGGAGGTATAGAAATTTCGTGATAAAAATCAAAAGTAGCCTTAATATATTCGATTTTTATACGAATGAATATTCATTTTTCTTTCCTTAAAGATTGTTGTTATTTTATTATATTTATACAAATTTAATATGTGTAAAGTGCGTCCAATGTTCAACATATATACTACAAATATATATAAAATTTGTAAACAAAAACTCTGGGATTTCATCGAGGTAAAACTATCAAGTTGTCCCAAAATTCACTATTGGATCAGTGACAGAGTTAGACTTTTTTGGTCTGGGGACAAATGTATATAGCAAAAAATAACTCCACTGTACATAATGGAGTTTGAAGGCCGTTCGGAATTTTTAGACGTATTTTGCTGCAAAAGATACCTTACAATACTCTGGTTTAGTGTTTCCTTTAAAAATGTTTTATTTTATCTCAATTTGTTTTTGATAAATATACATATATATATGAAATATTCAAAATTTTGATAAATATAAATATATATATATATATATATGAAATATTTAAAATTTTGATAAATATATAATTTTTTTTTTTGAAGAATGGATTTGATAAATATATATTTCTTTTGATAAATATATGTGAAATATCCTTCTATTAATTAAAGAAGGAAAAACAATAGAAAAAACACAATGAATTATAAAAAATACATGGAAGTTAATAAAAAAAATAATAAAAAATTATATAGTATATTTTTTCAATTTTATAGATTTACGGGTTTTATTATCTTGTGTCCATGCCCAAGATAATATTAATAATTTACATTAAAGAAATTGAACAACCAATAACAATAAAAAAGATGATATAAAGTTACATTGGAAAATGGAATTTTTAATGGGTTTTTAAATTTTTTTTCTGTAAATGAAAACTTCTCATCATCTTTCTTATTATTATTGGTTGTTTATTTTCTCCGATACTAATTATTGGATGTTATTTTATGTATGGAGTGCAAGATAAAACAACCATGGGCACAAACCTGACTACTAGTCCATAACATGTCATCACCACAATAACCAGACTATCGATTGTTTGCTTACCCAGCTTACTTGAAAAACTTTTTACTCTAGTGTTGCTAGATCATAGTTGTTCTAGCAGCACCTAAGCTAAACATGTGGCATATTGTGATGTAAGCAGACTTTAGATTTAAGCGTAGTTATTTTCTCACATGTGTAGCCACCAAAAATTTATGAGGGATTTGAAAGGTAATGTAATACCCACTTCTTTCCGATCTTCGCCTACTGTGTAGTCTGTTATTGCCCAGTCCCAGATTACAGGTACATACGAGTCGGCTCTATACAACATTAAATCATCCCTCCCATTTCTATGATGTATTCCGTTAGTCCCTTTGGAATAGTTGTGTAACAACGACCATAATCAAATGCAGAAAGATGCCATACCTTCATAGTCACAGTTGGTTCACACTAAGATGTGTTTAACTCATCCCTATATCTATCATGTAGACGACCACGAATGTTGCAACCGAGTACTATAAACTTATGGAGAGTGTTTGAAACAGTGAATTGAGTAAATGCTAGAGAAGGTGCATGTTGACCAATTTCTTTCCAATTCATTAGTTCTACCAATTTCAACCTAGCAGAAGACGGGTGCTACTATATTGATACGCACATAGTCTAGTGTGATTTCTAAGTTTCATACAATTCATACATAATTTCTTACTTCTAACATAGGAGTACTTTTAGAGATTGCATTTGATCGTGAATCCATAAGCGCGGTAACAATCACTAGTATCCATTCCGAATAGACATGGAATACTTACACCCCACGTGAATCTCCGCAACCTTCTTTTCAAATACGTTATAACATTGTATTTTCTTGAACAAAATGTAAGTGACATAGTATATGGAATACTTACACCCCACGTGAGTCTCCGCAACCTTCTTTTCAAATACGTTATAACATTGTATTTTCTTGAACAAAATGTAAGTGACATAGTATATTTTGAATGTAAGTGAAGGGGGCCTCATGTAATCCACCCAACTAAGCGATACCTTTTCCCTATTACCTTTTGTCACATCCAAAATTGGAATGGAGTGGGTATTACATTACCTTTTCAAATACGTAAAGAAAATTTTGACAGCTAAAAATTTGGGAAGCTACTGGGTTTGCTTACATCATAATATGCTACATGTTTTTCTTAGGTGATACTAGATCAATTATGATCCAGAGAAAAATCATCTATTCCAGTACATACCATGTGGCCTATTACAAGGTCAAGTTCTATTCATCCTTTTAAATGGGTTAGTTTGTCTAGCCAAGTGGTAGAAATAAATAGATAAGTGTTTATCGAGCGATAAAAACTTTGTAGTTGGCGATTAGATATGTGACGCCAACGACAGAGACCCTGTCGCTTGACAGACGCACAATTAGCCGCCAATGGCCACATTCAGGCTAAAATGACAAAATTTCCTTCAACTATCCATACCCTCAACAATTTCTTTTAATTCACACCACTCTTTACACAAATTTCATACTCTTTACCTAATTCTAAAATAAATTCACAGATTTCTTAAATTATTTAACTTTTAACTTCACAGTCGATGGATTTTTCTGAGTATGAGGCTAAAATTATTATGGATCGGTTTAAAACACAGCAAGAAACTTATGTTCGGGTGTTGCAACAACTGGAAGATGAGTCTGATGAAGATAGAGAACTTACCAACATTATGATAGCAGGAGAATCATTGGAATATATACCAAGAGCTCCTAAGCAAAAAAAAATATTCATAAGAAGATATGCGTATCATGGGCGGGAAGAGTACCACCTGAAGCTTATGCACGATTATTCCAATGTTGGTTGCGTGATCTCTAATCAAGATTTCCAACGTCGATTTCGCATTCCCTGACACTTGGTGATAAAGATTATTGAAGAGTTTTGTCGAGTACACCCTAAAGTTAATTATCAATTTGATGCATTGAATATTAGAGCTCATAGTCGAGCAAAAAGGTTACCTCAGCTCTAAGGATTCTAGGTTGCGGTCGTCCAGCGGATGCTAACGATGAATATCTTCGCATGGAAAAAACAACTTCATACAAGTATCTTTTATTGTTTTGCGAAGTAATAATAATCATTTTGGTCCAGCGTATTTACGAAAACCAACATAGGCATATTCAGAGAAATATTAAAGCAAAACCAGGATAGAGGCTTTCCAAAAATGCCAGGGAGTCTTGACTGCATGCATTGGGTATGGCAGGGATGTCTTATGTATCGGCAAGATTAGTATAAGGGTCATTACCTAAAACCAACTGTGATGGTGGAAGATGCCACTTCTGATGATTGTTGGATATGGCATACTTTTCTTGGTCTGTCGGGTTCACAAAATGACATAAATGTTGTGCACAAGTTTCCTCTGTTTGAAGACCTCAAGTATGGAATTTGCCACGATGTAAGGTTCAATATCAATGGGAATCAATGCACTCACGGGTATTATCTAGCAGATGTAATCTATCATAAATGGTCTACCTTAGTTCAAGCATACAAGGAGTCCCCCCATAGGAGATGCAGGTCGAGCAATTAGGTATTTTAACACGTAACAAATAGCTTTGAGAAAGGATGTGGAACGAGCTTTTGAAATTCAGAAGTGGAAGTTCGCTGTCATTTATGGACCATACAGTGGTTTAAGTGCTCGTGAAATGCATAAGATTATGCTCACGTGCATCATTATGCATAACATGGTCATTCAAGAAACCCAGCGTAATATGTATTGGATTAACCACCCTGATGAAGATTTGAGGCCCGAGGTTCAAACAACAAGAGGGTTACCTGCAAGGAACTATCATCAAATGACTAATCACATTCAAGACGCAACTTTATACATCAGGTTAACAAGAGACCTGAATGCAAATTTTTAAGCCGAGTTTGGAAGATCGGGCAGCCGTATTTGGAGTTATGTATTGTTTAAAGTTTTTAGTTTATGTACTAATTTCAAGAAATGTATCCCCTGTATTCAAGTAATTTATTACAAGTTTTTATTTTCTGTATAATATTTACTTGAATGACGTGGAGTGCAACGACTATTTTTTTAACCGTTGGCAATATGGATGACGTAGAGTGCAAAGACTATTTTTTCTAATTGTTGGCAAAGACTTAGATCATCCTCTATATATATCTACCCGTCCCAAAGATAAATCATGTCTCCCACAAAACTTTTATACATACTCTCTCACTTTAATCTCATTACTCTAATCCCACTCTAATTTCCTGAAATATGGCTCAACCTAAGTTTATTCAGGAAGAATGTTCATCACTTTGCAGAAAATACGTAGTATGCTATCCGACCAAAGGTGCAGAACAACGATAAAATGGTTTAGTGAGTCAGAGTTATTGGACGAGCATCCATGAAAACTTTTGCACTGACACCGGTAAACCTTATAACAACGTTGTTTGTACGATTTTAAAAAATTAAGCGACGAGTGACAAAATTTATAGGTTAGTTCGGATTTTCAATCGATATTGACTTAGGGGTGAAACCAGTAATGAGAATGGTGCAAGATCTTTTAGGGAATGACGAAGATGGAAAGGAAAGAATTTCAAATTTGAAGCTTGTTTCCACATCCTTAGGAAGTTTCTCATAACCCGTTTGAATTATTAATTTGTTTGCACCGTTAAGTTGTTTACATTTTTTTCAGTTCCTTTATGTAATGCATATTTTAAATAATAGAAAAAGTATAACTTTATTGAACAAACTAGCTATTTTATTTAAATTAATAACTAACTGTTACATTTTAATAATAATGATTAAAAAAAATACATCTTAATTATTAAATTAATCGACTAACTATTAGATTAATCAAGGACTTGAATCTCAATATCTTCTTCATCTTCATCATCTTCTTCTTCCTCTTCTGGGATTTGAGGTTGCAATTGTTCTTCTAATTCTTTCCTTTTTAACTTGTCACATTCCAGTTGCCATAATTTTTGTTGATCCGCATTCATTATTAAAGTGTCCATAGAAAGAATATTATTCTTGTCATAACGGCTAACAAATTGCTCTTGGGAAAGACGTTTTTTTTTCTTCAACTCCTTATTCGTGACCTTCCAGTCAACGGATCTCTGTTTATCAGTTGCCCGTTGGTGATTCATAAACTCGGTCATGTTAAAGTTTTCGGACCCCCGCCTTCCTGGGTTAACTTTCTAGCTAAATTTGTTGTGGTTCTTCCTAAACATTTTCATTTGTTGTTATTAGGTGCATTGAGATCAAAATAAGGCTGTGGATTTCATGGGTTATCCGATGAACAAAATTGTGAACCGGGACTTGAGTTTGGTGTAGAGGTACCAACAGAGTATGGTGACCTTCGAGGAACTTGCTGCATAGTTGCTAAAAATTCTGGATTATATTTGGTCAATACTTTTAAGATATTGTAACAAGTTTCATGTTCAAATCTAGAACCGTTTTTATGGTGTGATTCCTTTCGACTCCTTCGTTCAAGATCCACTGCAACTTCACCACTCAATGGTAGAGAACGAGTGATTTGTGTGATATGAGCAACATATTTTGCCATTTTTTTATTGATTTTAGCGAAGCGACTACACAATCCTTCTGCATCACGTGCATTGATGTTCATTGTTTCCTCTTTAAACGCCTCGAAAAATTTATCCCACAAGGTGCTGACTGCTTGAGAACAACCATTGATGCTATCTTGTGTGAAATGGACATAATTTATGCAAATGCTTTCATCTTCAGTTTCAGGAACGAAATACTATCAATTATTTTGAATTTCATTCCCGTCTAATCAAATGTTTACCCAAAATATTGACATTAATAAAGAAGCATACGGATCGGTGACGTGTCATAATCTGTTAGCCGTCAGATTTTAAGCCAAACTTATAAAAGGATAGAAATTCAACTCCTAATGTTAAGTATAAAACAAATCTTATTGGTCAGTGATGAAGCATACAGATCGCAGTTTTGCACAAGCTAACAACCTTAGATTAGATTATAATCTAAAGAGAACAGAATACCAGGACCTTTTGAATAGAGTTCACATTTCTCGAGTTCAATATAAATAACCAGCAAACAAGAACAGTTCGATTCATTCTATCTCTCTAAGAGCGTCTCCAACGGACAAGATTAAATGGTATTTGGTCCTGAAAAAACACTGTTTGGGAACAAATTTGGTCTCAAAACTGGACCAAATGTATATACACTCACACGCTCCTCTGGTGTAGCGTAAACAATAAAACGTTATGTTAAGAAGACGTTCGAACCCAGACGTTTTCGTAAGACATCGTTCTCAAACACGGACGCAGGAGTTGAGCGACGCCTGATGAAACGGCCGCACAAGAATACGTCTGATGTAACGCTACACTAACACAATGCTCGTTGAAGTAACATAGAATGAACGTTCATTTAAGGGAACGTTTAGGAAAATTTCAATATGAGCAAATTCCAGGTTTCCTAACGTGCATGTAAGGGAACGTTTTCATATATGGGCGTTCTTATAAGGGAGCGTTTGTGATTCCGGCGTTTGACTGGGATGACGTCTGTGAGTAAACGTCTACACAAGACAACGCTCAGTTTCCATACGTTCCCATATGACTAGGCTTGGATAAGAGATGCTACTTTGAGTTGACGCTTAAACATACGTTTGGTTAAGACAGCGTATGAGTCTGCAACGTTCCAATAGAAGTGCGTCTGGTTCCAGGCGTTTCTTAGTGTAGCGTCTAAAATGAAGCGTTACCCAAATCTACGCCCAACACTAATGCGTTACACCATCAAGACGTCCGTTCCATCTAACGTTCAGTTAGAATTACGCCCAATAACAAGCGTCTGGTTAGAAGAGCGTATGGGCATATTTTGGTCGAAAACCGCTGTGTAACGGGTGGACCAAAGAGCAAACAAATTTGGTTTATGCTCTTTGGTATGCTCGTGTTATTGTGGATGCTCTAACGATTCATAGCGATTCTCATTCTCAAAACTCAAAGTTTTCTTCCAGTTTTCAGAAACATTTTAGGTTATCAATAGAAGGAACCGCAAAGGGTGTTGGTAAGGGAGGAAGAAAAGGTGGTGACAGAAAGAAAGCAGTAACAAAATCAGTCAAAGCTGGACTAGAATTCCAAGTTGGAAGAATCACTCGTTTCCTAAAAAAAGGTCGTTATGCTCAACGACTCGGTTCTGGTGCTCCAATTTACATGGCTGCTGTTCTTGAATATCTCGCTGCCGAGGTAAAAAAAAATCAAACCTAATTTTTAGTCGTGTTATTCATTTTGAATCTGATTTTCTAATGATTTATATATTTTTTTCTGAATTGGTTTTTAGGTATTGGAATTAGATGGAAATGCTGCAAGAGATAACAAGAAATCAAGAATTATACCAAGACATTTATTGTTAGCAATAAGGAACGACGAGGAATTAGGGAAATTACTTGCTGGTGTTGTTATTGCTAGTGGTGGTGTTCTTCCTAACATTGGCGCCATTTTGTTACCAAAGATGAGTGGAATGGCTGAGGCAGCCGCTACTCCAAAATCTCCATCAAGTTCTACTGCTGGTAAATCTCCAAAGAAGTAAGATCTAAATCTAGTTATTAGTGCTCATAACTTATCCGGGTAATAGTAAGTAATGTGTATTGCAGTGTAGGGGTCAACTTTCTTGGGATGTGAGCTTATTTACTTGATTTAATGTTCTGCCGTGGTTCATATTTTAGGGTTTGTAATCTCTTTCTGTAGTGGGTTTTCATGTTCATAAAATCACTACAAACATATCAAATCAATGAAATTAATCTTAAATTTAGATTTTATAAAATCAATTGTTCATACTAAGGCTATGATTAGTTCTATGTTGTGTTCCTTGTCTACTAGTGATAATAATTATAATATGTTCATCCTCTTCTTCTGATTCTGCATTTGTAGCTTTTTATTTGATAAATTCATGTGGATTATCGAAATTGAAGCTATTACTGCCTCTAGAAAAATCGATTTCAAAACCACATGTTGGATCTGCAATAATAAAAATATTAAACAGAAGAAGATGTTAAGGTTAATGAAATCACTGAATTGATATATACACAATGGACATAACCACCTACACAACAAATTGTCCTTAACACAATAGTCCGCGGATACTCTTCAAGAATGAGAGATGATATACCCCCACAACGGAGATGTGTCCAGGATAGAACTGCCCGTTATGACTTGTATAAGCACAATACAAATCACCCTCAAGAACTTAACAACAAGATAGATGTGGAAGGGAAATAAACAACTAATGCGCAAAACAAAGCAGGAAGAGGGGAAAAGAAGTCAGGAGTAGTAGTTGCTTCTGGTGTAAGTTGAAATGAAGAAATTCATTTTTCTTTTATAGGCAAAAGAAGAGAATAGCTTTAAAGGCAATTGAATGAGAATCAATTCCATGCATGAAGCATGGACATAAATTTTGAAACAGAATTGAAACGGTCAATTTATTCTCTTTTTAATTCAGCTCAAATCCCGCCGGATCAGACGCCCCCCACATTAAAAAAAAATTTAATTTAGTTTTAAATTCTTTAAAGAAATAATTTAAAACATATTCTGTTCAAAATGGTAAGTCTTGGTTGGCCCGCGGCCGCAACCACAGCCACACCCGCACTCGCAAGCGCAAGTGCAAGCGCAAGCGCACCCGAGCCCGACCGGACCTGACCAAACGGACGGACGGTGGCAGCGTGCGTGCTTCGGTGCGTGTGTGAAATGTATGGTTGCACCAACCGAGCGGACGAAATGTATGGTTGCACCACTAGCCCATAGCCTTAGTCCTCTCCCAACCACAAAAGTGTTTAAACCCCTAAGGGCCCTCCCTTAAATGCAACTTTCTTGGTAATAAGGAGAGGATACATCTTTAGTTTCTCCAATGTGGGACTAAAGGTTCATTCACAAAAGTGAAAAATGAGCTAGTTTCCTTAGTGAACCCTTAGTCCTAAGATCCATTCCCACCAAGACTAAAAAACAAAACATAATAAGTTCATTTTCTCTAACAATCCCCCACATGAATGAAAACCCAATGAAAATCAGAAATCAGAAAGCGAGAAATACCACTTTAGGCAATAGGTGTCCATAAGGTCTTGAACCTTTGCTTAGTGAAAAATTATCGAAACTACTTGATGGACAGCGAACACGATGTCTTGAATTGCCATCATTTGGTGTAGTTTATCAATAACTTCCACGCGTGATATCACTCTAGGTGCTGTCAAGTTCGTTCCGTTGTGTCCATTTTGGCCCTGGACGTATCCCGTTTCTCATAATGCTCTAGAGAATCAGCTCAATTCTCATAGGAAGCGGCCCACTTCCTCATTCAGATAAGTGAGTTTTATCAAGAGTGTTTACTGCTACACCCCACTTCAATCTTAGATTGAAACTATAAAACTCATTAAGACTTAATAAAATGTCATCCTTCACATGCAGTCACACTATCACGTCTACACCATAGGGAAGGGACAGAGAATGAAATTCTCTGATAGTGTTTCCTTTAACCCACCAAAAATTAGTTGTCTCATTCAAAACCTTGATCTTGGGATCTCCAGTCAGCAAGGTTGAGTATCCTTCATGGGAAGTTTATTTAATGAGCTTCTTTTTGTTTCAAAAAGATCTACACCTTCTTTTTGTTTATATCCTTTAGCTACTAACCTAGCTTTATATTTTTCCACAGTTCCATCTACCTTACGTTTCCTTTTGGAGATCCATTTACAACCTATGAGTTTACACCCTAAAGGTAAATCTACAATCTCCCAAATACCATTCTGTATAATGGAATCCATTTCATTAATGGAGGATTCTTTCCACCATGGAGCTTTAGAAGAAGTCATGGCTTCTCTATAAGTCTGTGGATCTGTCTCAGCTATGCATGTTATGAAGTCTGGACCAAAAGATTTTTCAGTTCTAAGTCTCTTACCTCTTCTAGGCTCAAATTCAAATTCATCTTACCCTAAAGGTAATGTCTGACTAGTTGAAGGGACATCTAGGGGATCAACACATATCATGCGAGAATCATATTTCAATGGAAAAACATTTTCAAAGAACACAACATCCCTAGATTCCGTAATTGTATTCACACCAATTTCAGAAATTTCAGAACTTACAACCATGCAATAGTATGTTCAGGATACCCTATGAAGACACAATCAACAATTTTCGGTCTTATCTTGGTTTTCTCAGGTGGAGGAATGGAAACCTTATCCAAACACCCCCACACTTTAAAGTATGCATAAGAAGGTTATGAAGTTTTGTATGATCCTTTAAAGGGTACTCTGTTCAAGACATAGCAAGCTGAGAGGACGGCCTCCCCCACAAGTTTGCAGGTAATCCTGAACTAATTAACATGGCATTCATCATCTCCTTAAGGGTTCGGTTCTTCCGTTCAGCCACACCATTAGATTGTGGTGAATAAGGAGGGGTTACTTCGTGTTCTATGCAAATATATCCTATAGGAATTACATGCTCACCACCACGGTCAAACCTAACAGTTTTTATGGTAGCATTCATTTGGTTTTCAACTTCTAGTTTATACATCTTAAAGGCTTCTAAGGCATCATCCTTACCTTTAAGTAAATATATGTGACAGTACCTCGTACAATCATCTATAAAAGTGACAAACCATTTCTTACCACCTCTAGTTTGAACTGATTTCATGTCAACTAGGTCTGAATGAATTAGTTCTAAGGTTTTAGAATTTCCCTGAATATTTTTTCTAAAGGTTTTTTTTTTTGCATATTTTGATTCTACACATACTTCATATTTATGTTCATTATCCAAACTAAATTTGGGTATGCATCCTATGCTAGCCAGTTTATGCATTGACTTATAGTTTACATGTCCAAGTCTACCATGCCAAACATTCAACGGCACACAAACATAAGAAGAATCAATTTTATTCATTTCATCAGAGGTTACATTCAGTTTGTAGTGACCCTCAGTCTTATAACCCTTTCCTAGATAATCCTTACCCTTAGTGACAACAACTTTCCCAGATTCAAAAACAAGTTTAAAAACCTTATCATCTAAAACACCACAAGATACAAGATTTTTGTCGATGTCCGTAACATGAAGAACTTCATTCAATGTGAGAGTTTTGCCAGAAGTGAGCCTTAGCCCAACTTTGCCTTTTCCCGCAACCTGTGCTGCGGATGAGTTACCCATGTAGAGTTTCTCCCCTTCCCCTACCTTCTGATAGGAGGTGAACATATATTTGTTTCCACAGACATGCTTGGTAGCACCAGAGTCTACCCACCAGTCTCTCACATTGGTTACCAAATTTACTTCAGACATCGTGCCAGAAAACTCAGTTTTGTTGTTTTCAACCAAATTAAAATTGTTTTTCTTATTATTAAAGTCCTTACGTTTTCTACAGTGCATTGCCATATTGCCAGGAGTTCCACAAACATAACATGCACCTTCAATTTTACCAATGCCAGATTTGGGTTTCTGAAACATACCTTTCTTGTGATGACCAAGCTTAGGGTCGCGTTTGTTGCTGTCGCCCTTTTCAGTTTTGGAAGACTTGTGTTCAATTACATAAGCCTTGTTAGACATGTCCCTTGCAGAAGATAAGTTCTTGTCTTTGGAGCACAGTAATTCTTCTACTTGAATCTTCTTACCCAATTCAACCATACTGACTTCACCAGTTTCATGTCTCAATCTACGTTTGTATTCAGACCAGGAAGACGGTAATTTCTCAATCATAGCAAATACTTGAAACGTTTCATCTATCATCATACCTTCAACAAGAATTTCATTGATAATACGTTGAAGTTCAAGGAATTGATCAACCACAGATTTGTCATTTGACATTTTGTATTCCAGGAACCTGGCTACCAAAAACTTCTTACTTCCAGCAGTTTGAGCTTCGTATTTTGCTTCTAAAGCAGCCCATAAATCAAAAGCAGAAAAGTTGTTTTTTGCATTATAAAAATCATACAGTACATCTTCTAGAAAATTCACAATATGATTTTTTGCCATATAATTCTGTCTAACCCAACTTTCCAATTCCTTTTCATTTCTAGCATTATTCAAAGTCTCATCAAAAGATTTCAGAACTAATTCATCCAACAAATGAAAACTCAGAAAGAACAACAAAAGAAGATGTTAAGGTTAATGAAATCACTGAATTGATATACACACAATGGACAGAGCCACCTGCTCAGCAAATTTTCCTTAACATAATAGTCCACGGGTACTCCTCAAGAATGGGAGATGTTATACCCCCACAACGGAGATATGTCCAGGATAGAACTGCCCGTTATGACTTGTATAAGCACAATACAAATCACCTTCAATAAATTAACAACAAGATAGATGTAGAAGGAAGATAAACAAGCAGTGCGCAAAACAAAGCAGGAAGAGGGGAAAAGAAGTCAGGATAGTAGCTGCTTCTGGTGTAAGTTGAAATGAATAAATTCGTTTTTTTTTATAGGCAAAAGAAGAGAATAGCTTTAAAGGAAATTGAATGAGAATCAATTCCGTGCATGAAGCACGGACATAAATTTGAAACGGAATTAAAACGGTCAATTTATTCTGTCTTTAATTCATCTCAAATCTCTCTAGGTCACACGCCCCCCACATTAAAACAAAATTTAATTTAGTTTTAAATTCTTTAAGGAAATAATTTAAAATATATTATGTTCAAAAAGGTAAGTTTTGGTTGGCCCGCAGCCGCAGCTCCGCCCGCACCCGTACCCGTAACCACAGCCGCACCCGCAACCGCAGGCGCAAGCGCACCCGAGACCGACCCGGGTGGACGACGACGGTGTGCGTGCTTCGGTGCGAAGCACCATGCGTGTGTGAAATGTATGGTTGCACAACTAGCCCATAGCCTTAGTCCTCTCCCAACCACAAAAGTGTCTAAACCCCTAAGGGCCCTCCCTTAAATGCAACTTTCTTGGTAATAAGGAGAGGATACATCTTTAGTTTCTCCAATATGGGACTAAAGGTTCATTCACAAAAGTGAAAATGATCTAGTTTCCTTAGAGACCCCTTGGTCCTAAGATCCATTCCCACCAAGACCAAAAAACAAAACATGATAAGTTCATTTTCTCCGACACCACATCCCAACTAGATTCAGTTGCAACATTATTTAACTATGGATTCACTAAACCCCACATTTTAAACATCTATAAACATCCATTATTTCTCTTATCAGATCCTCTCAAAACCATAAAACCCAAATTGGATTTTTTCAGTTCTAAAGAGTTACATGGAATAAAACTTGGCCACATCATTGGCTCGTTGCGAAGGACCCAGACCTTCTGAGACTGAGCCACAAATGTCTACTTGTTGGAAAAGTTGGATTCTCAACACAAGTTTAGTTGAAATGTTGATGATCAACCTAGATCTTTTCAGATATGAAGGTGTCCCTCATTATAATATTTTTAAGTATCTAATTAAAAACTTTCGTTTTAAGAAAATAGTTACTTTTTTTAAATTTATAAGATAAGTATAAAAAAGAATAACTTTTTTTATCCATTTATATATTTACCCTTAATTAAAAATTTAATACCATAAAACTTCTTCCAATTTTTCTTTTGGTTTTTTTTTTGACATGTGTTATTTTTCGCATCATATTCAAATTTTGAAAACTTAGTGAAACAATAAAATTTCAAACACTTCTCTCCATTTATAGATATGTAAGTTTAAATACATATCAAATTAGATTTCTATTAGAATGATCAAAATCATATTCACTTTGAATGATCAAAACAGAAACAAAAGTTAGTTTCAATCATATGGATCAAATCTGAAACAAAGTTTATTTTAATCAAAACAGGTACATAAGTTCTTCATTATCTTATGATAATCACATAATTCCTCTCTTTACTCATCAATTTGGGATAATCACTACCGTGATATGCATCTTCACTTTCAATCAAAATCGCAGGTTATCTTCAATCTAAGAATCATTATATCTGAAATCACAAAATTTCTCTCTTTGCTCCTCTACTCTGCAAACAATATAGACTAAAAGTATGTTTGATTTTCTATACTCCATTGGACTAGAAAAAGTTTGATTGAAGCTAAAAGAAAGTTTTATTACCTGGTATCCTCATTGGTTTTTTTGAAACAAATTTTATCGCAACCCAGTGCACCACAGATGAAACAATGACAACCTTTCTTTTTTGTTACTTTTAAGGATGTGTTCCCTATACCAAGCCCGAAACACATGGAAAATGAATCTTCTACTAGTTACTGATGTAAAGAGATTTATTTCCTGTTAAGAGTAACGCACATAATTGTATGCAGTAGCAATAAAAAAACACATACATATTTTTAATCTAGGCATGACAACTTTTTCATGGTACAACGAAACGAAAAATGCCACATAAAAGAAGAACCACAACACTTGATTGCATTTGTCTGACCCTCATAGTTCTAGTACTACAATAAATGGTATACCTGAATGAAATGTGTTCATGAGTTTGCGGATCAATTTATTTTTTGGCAAGGCATAGTTTGCAATATACCACTGCAAAGAGATCATAACAAGAAAATAAAAATTATAAAATTCGGTTCCATGAATGCTTAAAGGGTAACTACATATACAGACAAACCTTAGCATTAGAAACTTTAATAATCTAAGAAGTAAATATCAAGTAGCAACAAGTCCTAGACCTGAAAACAGGATCATATTGGTAACAAGTTACATGAAACTGACCCAACTCATCTACGATATCACAATTCATGTCAATTGAAAATGATTAAAAGTTCAATAACAGAAAAGTACTGACAGATGGTAAAGCTGTTTAAGAAAAACTATTTTTTGAACGACAATCGATAAGCTCGTTTTCTGTTATACAACAGAAAAAGGGTGCAAAGAAAAAAAAAGGTGTGCTTAACACATCATCTCTAGCATCCAGTGAGATGTCAACAGGGTTAACAAGAAATGGGAAGACAAAGGACTATTTAGTCGCACCAAATAGCAAATCTGGGCGGAAGGGACTATGGGGTAGCAAAAAATTACTAGTAATCTACACAATTTAACGCCTAGTAGAATTAATTCACAGGAAAGATGAAATTGAGCTCAGTAAAAATGAGACATGGTTGTAATCTACCTTGTGAATAGTGTAATAAACGGGTTTTATTGATTCAAATTGATCGAAAAACTCACATGGGGATGAGAAAACAACAAGAACAACAATTGCAGTAGCAACATAGGGAACCTGCATTGGTGTATTGCTAGTACATTTGACAATGAAAAATATTAAATGACAAGCAACCAATACGCAGATGGAAGAGTATGAACTACTTGAACATCTGGACGAAATGAAAAGTTATTTAAATTAAGATTATATATTTTTTTGTAGAAGAGAAGTACCCAAGGCACCCATGATATACTGTACGTAAACATATGCATCATTCCAGGTTTGTACATGAGTAAGTCCAGAAACTTAACATAGAAAACACAAATCTGAAACTGAGTCGGATTGGGGTGGAAAAGTATCACACAAACATGAAAGGAAAAGTACACTGACTAAAAAATAGTCCTCACATGTACATAGATTGCAAGTAGCCCAATCCTGAGTAGTTTTTCTTCTCCTAAACCAGGGGCTAGTATGGGCATGAGAACCAGCTACAAGACAAATTCAAGATTCTACAGCTTATAGAAGTCAATTATTAAAACCTTGGAAATGCGAATCAGAATAAGGATATGGAAGAAATGTAATCACAAAAACTGTGGGTACTAGCTCACATTTGTGCAAAAGTGCTTAAGTTTTTACCTTTCGAAGATAAGATGATTTCTTATTAAAAATGACTTTATTTCAAAACCATAAACTTATATACCCAGACAAAATGAAAGTTATATGTGGCATGAAAGAGTGTTATTGAGTTGGAATCACGTTGATCATGAAAGATTAAGGGAAAAAAAAACTCCAGTAGGAAACACACATACCAACAAAATGACCGTGGAGTTTAACAATTGGAGCCTCCCATCCCTCATACACAAAGAAATAAGCACATACTCGAGTAGTTCAGAGCTGTCATTAGAGAAAGGTACAAAGAAATCCCTACATACGTTTACAAAAACATCATTAGCATAATTTGCCAATAACAAGTCAAAATTTCAACAAAACAACAAAGATCACATTGGCCTAGCGCAGTGCTTACGCTTCTTCAATGAAGTTAAATCTTGCAACAAGTATCCCCAACGTCTATTTAGTTGAAGACCTGATCTCGGTGATGTTATCGACTTGAAATTAAAAATGCATATGCCCTCCATTTAACCTGGATCATTAAAGAAAACAAATTATTTTTCATTAATAACCATCCAATTAATGGTTAAAATTCAAGGAATTAGAACATGCAGAGAAGAATCAGAACACTAGATTGCATTTTCCTGACCCTAGAGGAGAAATAAAAAAAATGGCGACTTGCTTGATCACAATCCGGTAAAAAACTCAAATCAGGATAGAGAGTCTCATCAAACAAAAATAACGAGTAAGAAATATAGAACATAGAAAGTCTCACAAAAAATCCAAAAAAGAAACCATTATAAGAATGCAAAATTTGATCTAAGTTTTATGTCACATGCAACATCAAAGTTTTGAAGATTTGTTTTCTAAATCAAAAACCCATAAAGAATATACTAATTTTTTTTACCAGAAATGTATTTTTTTTTATCAAATTCAACATTAAAATTTGAAGTAAAAAACCTAACGGAGAAGATGAAGATGATGAAGTACCTTGCGATGGTGGCTTCGATGGTGGTCGATGTCGTGGTAGTAGAGATTTTCATTTCATGGTAGATCAGTGGTGGTGGGGGTGATTCGGAGAAGAAAAAATGAAATGAGAGAAGTAGCAGAGATAAAAGAGAAGACGGAATATGAATACGGGTAAAATGAAGGAGCATTTTAGGGAAAAGATAGTTTTTGAAGTTTATCCTATTAAAAATGAAAGTAATTCTTTTGTTAGAACAAAAATTTAAAGAGGAAATAATTCTTTTTCTGAAACGAGGGAATACATAGGAGATGCTGATAAATTTAAGAAGATTGAGGAAAAGGTTAAAGGAATGGGTTTCGATCCTTTACTCACAACATTTCTTGTAGCTATTGAGGAATTGACATCAATGAGTGAAGCCACTTGGAAAACAGAAGTGTATGCTTACAAGACCTGGGGTTGGTATGATGATCAAATTCTTACAGCATTTAGGAAAAATCCTTGTTTGATGTCTCCGAAGTCCGGAGATGAAGATTATGGCAGTTATGGATTTTCTTGTGAATGAAATGGGTTATGAATCTTATGATTCATTGAATATTGCAGAAACCCCAGTGATTTTCAATAATAGCTTGAAGGAGAGGATTGTCCCTAGGTGCTCAGTTATCAGAATTTTAGTCTCCAAGGGTCTGCCGGAGGAAATTTTTTCTCTGTGGTCACTTTCAACAATGACACAAGTGATTTTCTGACAAGTTTGTGAAACCATATGTGCAAGAAGCTCCTGAACTAGTGAAGGTATTCCAAGGTCAGTTGAATCATGGATAGCTACTTCTGAAATGAAGGACTTGGTGATATGAACATGCGTGACTGGTGTGTGGTCTTTCCCCTTTTTATTTATTTGTTGCCTCTCTAACATTTTAGCTCTATTGTTGTTTATGCTTGTTTTATTACTTTGGAAATGAAAATTTTGTCACATTTTATGTATGAACAACATGAAGAATGTATGTGATGGAGTAGTTGTTGTTTGCTTTATGGTCACTAGGTTAATGTAGAACAACTTGATGCAAAGTCTGAATTTTGGCTGTGAAACAGAAGAAAATATATTTAGTTGGTAAAATAAGGTCTCAATTCCAGACCCTGCTGAACGCAAAGATCTTTTAGGCTTATGCCATCTTGCCACGAGCTTAAAATAAGTTGCCCAGGAGCAATGATCGGTCTCCCTTCCTATAGAAAGTATTGCAATAGGAGGTTTTGGGACAGCTGCTCTCTTCAGATCTTCCTGCTAAGCCCTGCTGACCTTGTGTAAAAGTTGCACCAGCTCGACCCCCACCCCCCTCAAGGCCCCGCTTCAGTAGTAAGTTTTTGAGAAGGTTTGCTAATCTTTGTTGTATCATTTTCAAGCTTTAACTAATAGTGAGTGAGAAACAAAAAATGCTAACTATGTGTAGAACGATTTAAGGATCCACTTGTCGCTGTTCAATGTGTTTATAATCGTCATTTGAACAAATAACGCAAAGGATGCTTCCTATTTCCTTCTTAGGCTTCATATTTCAGACCCAACATAACATCAGCACCAGCAGCTATGTCTTATGGGTT
This sequence comes from Papaver californicum, assembly GCA_023531435.1. Classification (NCBI taxonomy): domain Eukaryota; kingdom Viridiplantae; phylum Streptophyta; class Magnoliopsida; order Ranunculales; family Papaveraceae; genus Papaver; species Papaver californicum. The sequence continues at coordinate 253,115 of JAJJMC010021855.1, read as the reverse complement.
TTCGACTAGTCGTGGCTTTTGGTATTTGATATCAAGTTCTAAGAAATATTACTGCCGTCTCTCTCTCTGCATCATAATACTTTTAGAGACTGGAATTAGTTAGCAAATGTGAAGGAGAGAAACTGAAGTGATGGAGTTTTTACCTACTAGTTGGGGGAAAGAATTTGTTGCAGGTGGTTTTGAAGGTATGGCAGGAGGTGTATCTGTTATCCATTAGACGCTATTAAGATTTGGCTTCAACAACCTTATCAAGGCCCCGCTTCAGTAGTAAGTTTTTGAGAAGGTTTGCTAATCTTTGTTGTATCATTTTCAAGCTTTAACTAATAGTTAAACACAGAGCACTGAGTGAGAAACAAAAAATGCTAACTATCTGTAGAACGATTTAAGGATCCACTTGTCGCTGTTCAATGTGTTCATAATCGTCATTTGAACAAATAAGGCAAAGGATGCTTCCTATTTCCTTCTTAGGCTTCATATTTCAGACCCAACATAACATCAGCACCAGCAGCTATGGCTTATGGGTTTTCGACTTAAGTCGTGGCTTTTGGTATTTGATATCAAGTTCTAAGAAATATTATTGCCGTCTCTCTCTCTGCATCATAATACTTTTAGAGACTGGAATTAGTTAGCAAATGTGAAGGAGAGAAACTGAAGTGATGGAGTTTTTACCTACTAGTTGGGGGAAAGAATTTGTTGCAGGTGGTTTTGAAGGTATGGCAGGAGCTGTATCTGTTATCCATTAGACGCTATTAAGATTTGGCTTCAACAACCTTATTCTTCCATTAATGCACCAACTAAGTCTTCCGTTGGCTTCTTTTCTGTTCCAGGTTCCGTTCCATTTCTCTATTCACCTCTACCTTGCTTTTTTTTTAACCAAGAAATCTGATTTTCTTCTTATTTAGGTGGCTTTTAATTGTGTATGTCGTCTTTCATTGATGCCCTAACAAGTGCACTTTATGCAGAATGCGACCGTCTTTCAGGCTTATGCCATCATTTTACGAGCTTTGGATAAGTCGCCTAACAGCAATGATCCTCCTTCCTACAGGTGCTCTTCATAACTTCCTGCTAATCCAATCTTGCATTTGAGCATACACTATCAGGGATGGAAGTAATGCGTTGCCACGTAAGCATTGCAATGACAATTTGTTCCTTACTCGAGCACAAGTTCGTGTGCGGATTTATTGTGGAAAGGTATCGTACAAGGATACACCAACTGGTTTTACTTGGGGAGGACTTTCAACCTCGAGGAGATGTGATGAACGGATTATATTTGTGCCTTGACTCTTCCTTTCACTAACCTGAGTTACTGACCAAAAGATTATTAAATGAAACATTTTCTTTACCCTGATTTTGTCCCTGGCTCCATGCATCTTTGTTCAGTCCTTTGGGAATTTGAAAGGACAAACCAGTTACAATATTCATCCTGTAGATTACCTAATGTCTGTTCAAAACTCAAGAAAATTGAGTCGTTTGTGCAATTTATAGTTCTTTTATCATTTACATTGAATTGGGAAAAATAATGAGAAATATTTAGGGGAGACTCTGTCAAATTTTTGATAAAAATGTCCAGTTTTAAAGTGTTTTGCTTCTATAACAGGATGAACACGTGGATTGAAGCAGCTAGGGATAAAGATAGACTTCGATGTACCCAAGTCTTGCTGATGTCAGAGTTGACAAGTATTTATTACATGTTGTGCAGGTGGTTGGGTATTAACTATTGTAAGTTGCCAACTTTGTATATTCATACATATATGCAACATCCAGCAGGAACATGACTTCTCAATAATAAAAAAAACTACGTCAATTTAATAATATTGAGTTACCAACTACAAGCCTATTGCAAAACTTGATCAACTCCTCATCACTGCTATTTTTTTTTCATCAACAGTTCAATGAACACTTCCATGGAGAAAGCTTACATTGATTGCGAAAAACTAGCCATCCAAGAAGAGTCATGTTACAATCGTATGAAGGAATTAAAGGCCATTGACGATACGAAAGCCGGTGTTAAAGGAGTAGCTGACTGTTCGACCACCAGAGGAACTGGCTGAAGTGGAGAGCTTATTGCTAGTTGATAAGAGTAAAATTCATGAGTCAATGATTCCAGTGATAGATTTGGAAGAGATGCAGAATCAAAGAAAGGAGATTGTAAATGAAATTCGACTTGCATCAGAATCTTGGGGTTTCTTTCAATTGTTGAATCATGGTATTAGTAACACAACAAATGTACAAATACTTTTATCTTTCTTACACTTATTACAGTGTACAACTGTTAGGTCTTTATTGCTTATGTAATAGTCCTTTATGATCTTTACACGTGTTGTATATCTGTTGGTCAGTCTAACTCTGTCTAAGAGTTTATATAGCTGTTTCTGTAATGTTTCATTGTGTAATGAATGATAATCATCTTTTTTTCTTTAGTGTAACTACGGTATCAGAGGGAAATCTTAGAGATTTTTCGTGGTTTTGATCTTCCACTGCTTCTGATTTCTTCTCTTACTGTGTCTCTGATTCTTTTCAATCTCTCTTGATCTCTTTTCTTAGCTTTTTAATCTTTCTTTTTATTATCTTTCAATCAAATTTCGATCTCATTTCCTGATTTTATAAATTACAGATATGTTCTAATGAAAAATCATACCTCTTTTTCTATCTCGAAAGTACCAATTAATCAACTAAACAGTTTTGTTACTCTCAAACTCACATATGTAAATTTCTTGATATGAAAATCTTTGATATTACCTGTAATCCGAAAGTTCAAGATAATGAAATTTCTTGATGGTACACATGAATGTCCACGCAGTTTACAACAAGAACAAATGCAAATGGTGTTGAAAATCCCATATACACAGACTGGATTGATGAAGACTCAACCATCATAATATGGATTAACTCTACAATTTCAGATAATGTGATTTCTTACTTTGCTAATGCTTCTTCATCTTATGAATTATGGAAGGCAATTTCAGATAGATTATCAAGAGTTTCTTCGACTCATTCTATTCAATTGAGAACAAAGTTAAAGACAATCAAGAAAGGTACTTCTTTTATTTCTTCTTATACTAATGAAATCAAAACTATCACAGATCAACTTGCTGTTTGTGGATCTATCATTCCTAATGATGAAATTGTTGTAGTAACTTTGGCTGGATTAGATCCAGAATTTAGTGCTTTTTCTACATCTATTAGAATTCAAAATCCACTAGAATAGATTTCAAAATCCACCAGTTAATAGTGTAACTGCTAATTGTAGAAATTGTAACTAAGAGAAGACTAGCTGCTAATTCAATAGAATCCACCAATAGAACATTTTTGCTTCAAGAAGAGGAAATGGTAGAGGATATAGAGGTTATAATTCTAATTTTCAGAGAGGTGGTAGAATGTCATATGGTAGAGGATTTGGTGTTCTACCAACACCACATGTTTCTTTTCCTACTTTTGTTGCTAGACCAAACAATTTTACTTATGGAGATAAGCCTACTTGTCAAATTTGTCACAAGTAAGGTCATTAAGCTGATGAATGTTGGAATTGTATGAATTTTACTTGCTTCTGCTCATATTAATGGAGGGAATCAATGGTATGTTGATTCTGAAGCTACACATCATTTAACATCTGAGACATCCAAGATAGCTTCTTCTTATATTTTTTTCTAGTGGTGCCACTATTACTACTGCTAATGGAGAAGGTATGCCAATCTTGAATTCCGACTCTTCTGTTATTTCAGTTCCAAATTAAAATTTTAACTTGAGCAACATTCTACATGTTCCTTTAGCTACCCAAAATTTAATCTCTATTCACAAATTTACAAAGGCCAACAACAGTTCTCTTACTTTTACCTTATCTGATTTTACTGTCAAGGACATTCAATCGGAGAAGATTCTTTTTTAAGGACCCAGTAAGAATGGCTTATATCCCATGCTTTGTACAATATTATCACCCTCAGCTCCAACAACTTTTTCTTGTGCTAAAGCTTCCTCAGCTTTCTGGAACAGAATATTAGCTCATCCATCTCTACAAACTATGTCTAGACTTACTAGGACAATAAATGTATTTGATCTTAGTTATAAACCCGTCAGTTATATTGAATGTCAACTAGGTAGATGACATAAACAACCTTTCACTATGTCCATGTATGTTTCTACTTTTTCTTTGCAATTGCTTTACATGGATGGGTGCTCCAGTTACTTCTCTTAATGGATTCAACTCTTAAGTTAATATAATAAATGATTTTACAAAGTTCTGTTGGGTTTATCCTTTACAATTCAAGTCAGATTTTAGAATAACTTTTCTTTATTTTCAAGCTTATATAGAAAATTTATTGAATATGAAAATAAAAGTCAGAAGGACAGACGGGGGTGGTGAATTTGTGAACAACATTTTAAAAGAAATACTTTCAAACACTGGTACTACACATGATATTACTTGTCCACACACTCCAGAACAGAATGGTGTGGCAGAATCAAAACACAAGCATCTTCTTGAAATTACAAGAACATTCTTAATTCAATCAAGTTTACCATTTCATTTCTGGTTTGAAGCTCTCTCTACTGCCAACTATGAAATAAACAGACTACCTACACGATCTTTGTATTTTGAATCTCCTTATAAGTTTTCATTTGACAAACAACCAGACTACTTCTTTCTTAGCTCTTTTGGTTGTTTGTGATTTCCATGGCTCAAACCATATACTTCTAATAAGCTTCAACCAAAAAGTGTTAAGTGTATTTTTCTTTGTTACAACTCTCAAAGTCTGGATCCTACAAGTGGTAGAATTTTTATTTGAAGGCATGTAGTCTTCCATGAAGAGGTGTTTCCTTATTTTAATATGCAATCTACTTCTATTACAAATACTTCTTTGCTTGATTTTCCAATTACTCTTGCAACACTGGACGAGTCCATCTCAACAACACACCAATTGGATGTTCCAGAGGTTTCTGCTTCTATTCCTTCAAATAATATTACTTCTAATTCTCTTGTATATGTCACTATTGTTTCAACAGCTGTTTCATCTCATCCAATGCAAACTAGAGCAAAGAATGGTGTGTTTAAACCGAAGGCTTATTTTGTAACTAAATATGCTCTCTCTACTTCTCATTTAACTCATCTTGCAGTTCTTACTCCCACTAGCTACACTCAAGATGCAAAAGTAGAAGTATGGCAGAAAGCTATGAATAATGAATATCAAGCTTTACAAGATGCAGAAACTTGGTCCTATGTACCTCCAGACCCTAATCAAAATATCATTGGTTGTAAATGGGTTTAGAAAATCAAATATGATGCAAATGGTTCAATAGAGAGGTATAAGGTCAGATTGGTGGCCAAGGTATTTCATCAATTAGAAGGCCTGGATTATAAATATAGTTTCAGTCCAGTAGTCAAGCCAGCTACAATAAGGTTAGTCTTAGCTCTTGCAGGTTCAAAAGGTTTGAATAGTCCCCTATCACAATAGTATGAGAAAGGCTTGGATATATTACTATCATGTTTTAGGGGTTTTTTTTCTCATGTATTTTATCGTGTTGATCTATGACTTGCAATTCTTTTCTCCAGTCAAAATATAATTTCCATCATCCTTTCTAAGGTGAAAGAGAAAACTTAATTTCACATTAATTATCATCATGTGAAAAATCCATCAATCAATCACCTATATCTTAGGCGAAAGATCCAACTTGCACACTGTGTTCAACATGTATGTAATTAATGACGAGGAAATTTTAGGTTTGTTGCAAATGTTTTAGGCTTGAAAAGTGAAGTTTTGGATTTGAAGACTACTATCATGAGAGGATTTTTTTTCTTTTCCTTTAAACGTAAATGAGAAATTTCCAAAATTTTAGCAAAATTTAAGGTGAAAGGAGATGATGGAAGTAGCTAGATAGGGATACACTGAAAATTTTAGTTTTTCAACCGTGTAGAATCTTGCTAAAGGTACAACTTTAGTCTCTAAAGTATGATGGTAATATTCTAGAACAATGGTGATATTTGGGGTTTTCTTGTCAGCGTTGAAAATTTTAGGTTCATGAAGGAGACATAGTCTAATGGACGTGGTAACAAAAATGTTAAAATAGAAGAAGCTACTTTAGAGATTCCTTTTCACTTAGGTGTTTTAGGAAAGAAAGAAATATGAATTAATTTCTTTATTAAAGTAAAATGTTATTTTTGTACTTACATTCTTCTTTTAATTGATTATGGATTACTTATATATAGAATTATGAATTTTATTGAAAAAAAGAATTAAGCTAGATATTTTTTTTCTTCTGTTTTTCTTAATTTTTATAATTGTGTTAAAATTAACTAATCAATAAAGAATAAACAGGAGGAAAAATAATACATACATTTATTTTAAAAAGTAAGTATGAAATCTCAAGAAAAAACTTAAATAGAAAAATAATAGTTATGACATATTTTTTTGTTTCAATTTTCAATAAAAATACAGGCATGTCCTTAGAAATCTATGGGTACACTTCACCAATCAACATACATCACTATGGTTACCAAAAATGATAAAAATATCTCATGCCCATCGCATGAATTATTGGTCTTATAGTTATCTCCATATACTGTTCCCACTATGTATTTGATTATATTATATGTTATTTGAAGTTGAAATATTATGTTTGATGATTTCTATGTGAAGATATTTTTAGATTTGATGATATCACTACTTGATATCTATTATACCTGAATAAAATACCAATATAATTTATTGACATAATCGAGATAAAAGGACGTATAAAAAAAACCAAGTGTTTGAACGAGTTTTTTTTTTTTTGAGGTTATGATATATTGCGATCTTTATAACTTTGTTTTATACAAAGTAGAAGCATGTAATGATTGGGTGGGCCCAAAGAGGCAAGAGAATAAAAAACCACGAAATCATGAGCTCTAAAAATTCAACTAATATCAAAATTTGGAAAATGATTGAAGTAGCATAACTTTTAATCAATTTTTAAAGCTAGAATTAGTGTTATTGGCTTTAAAGATGTTGCATAACAAGCCAATAATTTTTATTTATTTTTCTATTGCATTGTTTTTTTATTGGTTTATCGAATGTTTTGTTAGTTTTTAGGAATGACCATCCTGAATTCTTTAGGGATGTATGGTTTTGGTGAATGGAAAGCTTATGCTTCTGTTATGCATTAGGTACCTACCGTATGTAGACATATGTGGCCCAAAGCCTATTTCAGTGGGAATGTACCTACGGTAAAAACCTGGACTTTCTGAGTAGTATTTAAACGTGATTTTTGTTTCTCATGTTAATTTGGACCACATGCATACAATTTAAATTAATTAGGTCTTTTGTAACTCTCATGCCTGGTGATTGATCATCTAGCAACATTTGAAAACTTTTTCTAGCTTGTTACAGTTCGAACAAAATTTTGAATATAGTAATGTATAATAAATTGGTTAATGCTTGTAGTTGTCATTGTCAATTTATGAAATTGATATTCCATTGTGGTTTAAGCATTTCTAACAAAAAAAATTTGGTATGTAACTTAAAATTTCATTCATACCTTCGCAATATTTAAGTCTTTTTAAACTGCACACATATACCATAATAGGATTATCAAAGGATATCAAATTTTCCAACCTATAAAAATAATCATATTAATCAAGAATTTTTTGAAGATGTTTAAAAGCATTTGACCGGCGGGGCGGGACGAAGCTCCGCCACACCTAATCAATAATTTCTATCAGACCCGATGCGTAACACGGGTTACATGCTAGTTTAGATTAAAACAGAGCAAACTCCTTTGTTATAGTACAAGATAAAATACTACCTCCGTTTTTGGAAAAAAGATGCTATTATTTTTTTATTTTAGCCTAAATATAAACCAAATTAAAAAGGTAATAGTATCCTTTTTCAGAAATGGTGGGAGTGTACATTGAGGATGGGTTGACCGGCCGATAGGCTTTCTGTCTATTTAAACAAACAATATGCCTTATATTTTGCCGGAGAAAAATAATTTTCTATTGAAAAAAATGAATTACATGTAGATAGAAACTAAATAATGAAGAGATCATCAATCTTGAACTCAAAAGAAAAAGGTTAACATGAGAAAGCTTCCATGAACTCGGAATCTTTCTCCATGGCCATAATAATCTCAATTGGAAGACAAATTTCAATATCAATACTTCAACTGATCCTGGATACGCAGTTATTCCATAACACAGTAGAGTATTGTGCAATGAAGTTTTAAGATGACTTATCATGTTATTGATAACGTTATATTGTTTGTTTCTAGTTCTTCTTGCTTGGGCATTGATAGTGGCTTACTGAAAAGAAGACCCCTTTGCATGTATGGCATTCTCAGAAACAACAGATCCCATGGATTCAAATCAGTCCTTTTACTACTATCGTTAGATTTATCGATGTAACTTGCTGGCCGAACTTTTGTTGTAGAAGACGCAATGAACCTCGCAAAACTCATCCTCTGAGTACATAGCCCAATCTCTGTTCCAAAAATATAGAAGATAAAAAATAACCCAATTTTCTCCAAAAATAAACTTCCTTCCTATCTTTATAAACAGAAATGGTCGGAAACAGTTATTACGAAAGATAATGGTAACATATCATTTGTCCCCTTCGCCCCATCAAAAATTTATCCGGCTTTTGCGGGGTAAGCGAGGAGAGATCTGGTGAATAATCCTGCAGGTGTTTTGTTTTTGGTTAAGACTAGTGAGAGATTCTCATGTCAGTTTGTTGACTAGTGGATACGTACTAAGAAAGCATAATACACACCTCATTTTACATTTTTTACAATAATGCACAATTACGCCTGTTTGATACCTCCAAAACATTACATCCTTCAGCAGTATACATATAAACAAAAGAAGAAAGATAGAAAAACAATAAATGTATATATATTTGGTAAAAAAAAGACGATCAAAGAACTCATCGCGGTCACTGAAGTCTGAAAGGTAAAGCATTTAAAAACTTCGCACTTCGAACATAAAACATATCCAATCTGCATCATAGAGTGTTCTGTTAAATCCTTGAAAAAGGAACTTTGAGGTTCGACTCACAGAGAACTACAAGAAACTGAATAAAAAAAAACTGAAAATTTTAAACAAGACAATCACATGCTTAGGGTCCAAAATATAGGAGATATGCTACTTACAGCTCTGCAAGATGATCGGCGATAGATTCAGTTATTTTGTGCTTTTACGTTGGTCTTCTGCCCATTGCAGAAATCACAAAGCAACCATCCTTTCCCACTGCATGGTTCACACATAATTCCGATATCCTCCTACAAAAGTTGAAACAGTTTAGCAAAGAAACAAAATGCCAAACCAAAGCTCGGAGACAGAGTAATAAGACACTTGTGGAAAAAATAATGAAAGAGTCACTATATGTAACTCTTTTAGTCTAGAACTAAAACAGCTTAAACAGATTCGGGTAAGTGAATATACTCGCTAACAACTAAAATTGCATTCGTGACCCCATTTAAGTTCCAAAAATTGCTGTTCAGAGCCATACGAGAATTTCAGTAGCCTCATGCTTCCAGAAGCAATAACAATCAGCATAGCTAGAATTTTTTTTACTGGGACTATCTTTCCTTAAACGATTACAGATACCCCCTCCCACCACCATCATCTCACCATGCTACCCGCCATACCCACACACTACCACTACCACCAACCGGCATATGCACATCAAGAAATAATTGTAATAATTGCAGGCTCCTAGGAGCCTCCAGGCTTACAAGTACCCTCTAATCATTGAAAACTACTGAAATTTGCTCTAAGATCTCCATATTTCTTGATTAGAACTAAAAGTCCATTGATACATTCTGACATACTCCACTTGAGATGAGATGTAGTATAGTGAAGAAATTTGATTTCAACAATGTAGTCATTGCATGCCAAACTCATGATAAAAATTCATAAAGAGACTTTGAGTCATTGTGTGTTTATCTGCCCTGACAGGAACTAGGATTTTCTACAAAATTTAACAGGTTTTTTATAGTTTTCTCCTCAAGTGTTTCATTTAACTGCCACCCAAAGCTTTGATGTCCTTGCACAAATTGTAAAGTCAGCCAAGGGGGAAGAGGGCTTGCGTCAATACATTTAGAAGCAGGACAGTTATCCCTTTTGTCAGTAGGCCTCTCTGTCTTTGATATGCTCTTAGATTATTGACATCCAACCATGTCTTCTATGTCTCAAATATACATATTGCAGAAGGACAAGCCAACCTTTCGCAATACTCAAAAGCATCAAAATAGTCCTATCTTCAGTTTCAAAAATCTATTTTAAAGTGTAACTCCCAGAACAAGTCTATATCACTGCCTCACATATCTACTAAGCAAGAAACAGGATAAAACTATGCGAAGAAAGTATAAATGCCTACTTCAATAACTTAAATGCTTGTTTTATATCATAAACAAACAACAATATTCAAAAGATTTACAATTCAAGTTTAGCAACAATTTCAATACCAAAATGCCAGCTTCAAACATTCGGCACTTCCACAAACACCACTAACACACTGTTTCACGTATACCTAAGACTCCCGTAACTGAGTAGTATTTTTAATTTACTGCTAAACTAAAAGCTTTGGTACTATGCAGCGATGCAACTTGTCTTATGTTTCATTTCACAAATTTTCTCTCAGTAACCCAAATGACGCCTAGGCTACATATCCAACCTAGACTACCATATTCCAAGTCAAAGCAAGATAAGATTTTTTCTAAATTGCAAAATGGTGTACCTGCAGTTGTTGATTGGCAGTGCAATTCCTCCTTCCCAATGAAACCGAAGGCGATTGCGAAGAAGAGCTATACAAAGAAGACGATAGTTTTAAGAAATTGAATTTTGTGGTGGGAATAGAAATCGCCATTAATAAAAATTTCATAAAAGAAACTAAAATATTCTTCTCCCTGTGTTTTCACAAATGAGAATGTGGATAAACCAAGTTATATTTCAATTCCCAGAAATGCACTTTATCTTTTGACTAATTACAGATATGACACTGACAGTAAATCTTTACATATATGAAACTATCACAATTACTATCATACTAACCTGACCCACAGACACCAACAAGCACCGCCGGGATCTGCCACTCAGCCATCAATCACCACCGGCCGCAGGCGGAATCTCCTTAAATGGGAAAGCCAGCTAAGATTTTCCTCTACTTCATCTTAGTTACAAATTTCTTCACTTCAATTCATTCTATAGATCCAATTTGTAACTCAAAAACATTCTCAGATCCAAAAACCTTAAGATCAGATCAAATCACAGTATTAATCACGGCTACTCCGAATCACGTATCCATCTCCTCCGCCGCATCGCCGCCACATACTCCTCATTACCCTTCGTTGCATCTGTACTAATCCTCTGGGGAAACCCGAGAACACCATCAGAAACCCTAACTCAAATCACTCAAAACCTAACATCATATTTCGGTGGTGCACCAATTTCATTACTCCTCCAATCAACAGACTCATTAAACTCAAGATTCCTTCCCAGGCCCGAAATCACAACCCGTTCCATCGCAATTTGCGATGATGATATCGAAATCGACTCGAAATCATTCGAATTCGCATTCAAAATATGGGAATCGAATCGCGATAAACTCATCGGATTCTTCCCTAGATCACATGACCTTGATTTAGCCCTCAAAACATGGATTTACACGGTCCATTCGTATAAATACTCGATCATGTTAACGAAATTCATAATTATGAAGACGGATTATCTGGAAAAATATAGTTGTAGTTCTGACAGTAAAATCACAATGTTGAGGGATTTTGTTGATGAGATGAAGAACTGTGAAGATATTTTAAAGAAATTCGTGAAGAATATATTTTTTGGTTTAATCTTAATTGATTAGGATATATGTATTTATATATAAGAGAAGATAATAAATTAGGAAACCTTAATAATTAGGAAACTACAATAAACTAGGAAACATAATATATATTGATATATTCTTAGGAAACATAATATATATTGATATATTCTTAGTGTAATGCCAAAGTTAGGAAACTAGGTTTAATATCTGTCCATAATACTTTCCCTCAAGTTGGAGTGTGCAGGTTACAAACACCCAACTTGTCAAGAAGATAATCAAATTATTTTCGTATAAACGCCTTAGTAAAGATATCAGCTAACTGGTCTCCTGTACGAACATAGTGAGTAGAAATAAGACCGTCTGTAATAGCATCCCGAATAAAATGGCAGTCCACTTCTATGTGCTTAGTACGTTCATGAAAAACTGGGTTTGCAGCAATATGAAACGCAGCCTGACTGTCACAATAAAGCCGCATGGGAGAAGAATGCGAAACACCGAAAAATTGTAACAATCCCTTTAACCATTTGAGTTCACAAGTCGTTGTTGCGATCGATACTCGGTTTCCGCAAAGGACCGATATACGGCCAATTGTTTCTTAGTTTTCCACGAGACTGGCGAAGAACCAAGAAACATAAAATAACCAGTAAGTGAACGACGAGTTAAAGGACAACTCGCCCAATCAGAATCACAAAAACCTGTCACACGCAGATCAGAATCTGTACGAAGTAAAATTCCCTGTCCAGGTTGTCCTTTCAAATAACGAACAACACGTAAAGCAGCTTCCCAATAGCGTACTCGAGGAGACTGCATAAACTGAACCAAAGTATGCACCGAGTAACAAAGTTCAGGAGGTGTAATAGTTAGATAAATAAGACGTCCAATCAATCGTCTATACTGTTCAGGATCATCCATAAGCGCACTTTTATCAACTGCCAAGTCATGGTTCTGTTCTAAAGGAAAAGAAACTGGTTTGGCTCCTAATAAACCGGTCTCTGCAATAATATTAAGGGCATATTTACGTTGAGATAAGAAAATTCCTTGTGAACCACGCGCCACCTCCAAGCCCAGAAAGTACTTCAATTTTCCAAGATCCTTCATGTGAAAGCAAGTATGCAAATAACTTTTAAAAGAAGAAATCTTATCAGAGTGAGTGCCAGCAATAATCAAGTCATCAACATAAACCAGAACAGCTAGAAAAGTATCATGTCGCTTATACGTAAAAAAAGAATAATCAGAATAGGACTGAGTGAACCCATACAAAATTAAGGCAGAACGAAGCTTTGGAAACCAATTTCTAGGTGCTTGACGAAGACCATACAGAGACTTACGCAGTCGACATACCATACCAGGAGAAGCACATGAAAAACATGGCGGAGGACGCATGTAAATCTCTTCAGTGAGGTCACCATGAAGAAAAGCATTACGCACATCCATTTGATGAAGTTCCCATTGTTTAGCTGCATCAAGTGCCAAAAGGACTCGAACGGTCACCATTTTAGCAACCAGAGCAAATGTCTCTTTATAGTCAATCCCTTCCTTTTGATTATTTCCCAAAACAACTAACCGAGCCTTGTGTCTCTCAATGGAACCATCTGAACTATATTTGATTTTATAAACCCATTTACATCCAATTGCCTTCTTTCCGGGAGGCAACTTCTCCATGCTCCATGTATCATTAGTTTCTAAAGCATGTATTTCTTCTTTCATAACCGTCCGCCACTTCGGATTTTTAATGGCCTCAGAAAAACTAGTTGGTTCCGTTTCTGCAGTAATAGCAGCCAAAAAACATTTTGCGGCAAAGAGAATTTATCACAACTAACATAATGAGCTAAGGGATACGGAGTACCTAAGGACTTTGGAGGAGTGAATGAAGGTGAAACAGGATCATGACACGGCGTAGTGTAACAGCGGGCAGTGTGACAAACATAATCCTTCAAATGAACTGGTGGACGTCGAATACGCGAAGACTGTTTACCCATATCGGAAATAGTCAAGGTATCCGTTTCAGAAGACCCAACCTGAGCTCCCAACTCTCCCCCAGTTATCGCGGCTAAATTCTGTACAGTATCATGAACATCAGAAGCATCTGAACTGCCGACGCCTGAACTGTCCGTGTTAACACTGCCAGAATCACGCTCTGCTGGACTGCCTGCACTGTCCATGTTGACGCCTGAACTGACCCTGTTGTCGACGCCAGAACTGACCCTGTTGTCGACGCCAGAACTGACCCTGCTGTTGACGCCAGGTCTCGACGAATTCATGCCTGAACTGTCCCCATTTCCTGCTGGAAACATGCCTGAACTGTCCCCATTTCCTGCTGGAAAATGCCTGAACTGTCCCCATTTCCTGCTGGAAACATTCCTGAACTGTCTCCAGTTTCTGTTGTTCCTGCCCCGTTGTTCCTGCCCTGCTGAACTGTCTGTTGAGAGCCTGACGCTGTGGTGGACCTGATGTTCATGAACGCTACACCTCCACTGAATTCAACATGCAACGCTGAACTCAACAGACGTTCAGAATGTTGAGTGCCTGACGTTGAACTGACCCTGTTGTTCCTGTCATGTTGACCAGGTAACCCTGAGTTTAGTACTTGTTGTCTGCTCAATTGTCTCATGTTGACTGCATCAATTAAGTGAACATAATTATCGACAATTAATCCACCATTTTCTGAACGCTGATCTTAATTATGAACTGATTTCAGGACAGATTCATCAAACGGAAACTCCCCCTCACTAAAAATAACATCACGAGACACAAAAAAAAATTTCTTGTCGAGATCATATAGTCCGCCAACTTTTTTTACCAAACGGATATCCGACAAAGATACACTTTCTACTTCGAGGAGCAAATTTATCATTTTCTTTGACCCGAGCAAAACATAAACATCCAAAAACACGAATCGCATCTAAACTGGGACTCCGATGTAGCAACAATTCATTTGGAGTCTTTCCTCCTAATACCGATGAGGGTGTCCGATTAATCAGATAACCAGCAGCCAACACACACTCTCCCCAAAACCGACGAGGCAAGTTTGCCTGGAACCGTAACGCTCGTGCAACATTCAAAATATGACGATGCTTTCGTTCTACACGCCCATTCTGCTGAGGTGTACCTACACGAGAAGTCTGAAACACTATTCCACTTTCAAGAAAATAAGATTTCAAACATGTAAACTCGGTTCCATTATCACTACGCAAAGTTCTAATACGCGCATCAAATTGACGATCAACCATTGAACAAAAATCTTTGAACACTCCTGCAACCTCAGAATTCTCAGCAAGCAAATAAATCCACACAACTCTAGAATAATCATCAACAATAGTTAAGAAATACACTGCACCACAAGAGGATGGCACGCGATATGGACCCCATAAATCACAATGTATTAAATCAAAAATTGCACCATCTTTATTAGTACTTAAAGGAAACACATCTCTAGTTTGTTTGGCCCGAAGACAAATCTCACACGGCCCGAAAAATTCTGCTACAGTCTGTCCCTGTTGTTTGCAGTTTGCTAACTCTCGCTTCAGTTGCTGAATACGTGGTACATTCGCGACCGCAAATCTCTCCTTCAAATCTACCCAAAGCTCTTTTGCATTCTCTCGATATGTAACAGTTGAACGCAAAGAGGGTTCAATGGTGTTGAAAATCCATGCTATCAACATGGAATTAATTATCCACCCATCTTCAATATCCGGACTTTCATCTGCCGGTTTCACGATGGTTCCATTCACGAAACCCATCTTTCTCTTTGCCCGCAATGCAACTCGCATCGCTTTAGCCCATTCTTCATAATTTGTTCCCTTCAATTGTACATGAGTGACAATACTTCCAGGATGATCTGCAGATGTCAACGTGTATGGTGTAATGGATGAATCCAATTTACCCTTCTCAACATCTGCACCACCAGCCATTACAAAGATGACAACTCTAGGAACTTGGCTCTGATACCATAAAGAAATTTGTGAAGAATATATTTCTTGGCTTAATCTTAATTGATTACAATATATATATTTATATACAAGAGAAGGTAACAAACTAGGAAACTTTAATAACTAGGAAACTACAACAAACTAGGAAACATAATATATATTGGTATATTCTTAGTGTAATGCCCAAGTTAGGAAACTATGCTTAATATCTGTCCACAATATATTTTAATGAATTTTGTTATTTCGGATGAAGCGGATTCGGGTCCTGTTTTGGTTGAAGCAAAGAGATTGAGAGATCATGGTGATGCACGGAATGAAGAGAATGAAGAAGTGGAGATGAGGAATGTTGGGTTGAGTAGTAGAAGAAGAGAACATAGGAAAAGAAGAGGTGAATGTACTAGAGAGTTTCATAATGTGTTAGGGAGAATGCCGTTGAAGTATAGTTATGGGAAGTTGGTTAATTCTGTTGGTGAACAAGGGTTATGTTTCAAAGGTGGCAAATTAGTGTTTTGTGATCAACAAATCTTTTGATTTTGATGCAAAGTTATGTAAATTTGTAATACATCATTGTATAATGTAGTAGTGGTATCAATAGTAATACTTAACAATAAAAGAAACTAAACTTGGAGTTACATGGCGTGTGCCATGTTGCACCATCTTTGTTGATTAGCCACACAATCGATAAGTATATTTAAGTAAAAAAAAGTATCTATTCACACTTTTATTCACACATATTATTTTTTTCATAAAACTTAAAAGACAAAAATATTAAAACTAATATTTCCGGATATACTTAAAACCTAAAATATCTTAACTAAAAGCATTTGAGTAGGAATGACAGGATTTAGAAGAAAAAAAACGTTTTAGAAAGTCATTTCATTCGCCAATAACAAACAAAACTGCTATTAGTCTACTACAGCATTCAAAGATTGTGATAGAGAAAGCTGCGAAGAGGGTCAGTTCACCCTGTCAAAACACGACCAAAATGCAAAGCCGTTTCAAAATTGAGAATGAACAGAGAAAATTCAAACTTTTATATCCATCTAGTCCACTTGATACAGAAACTCATTTCCCACAAGAAACCCTAATGTGTGGACGGGATTCCCTGGAATCCTTCCACCCATAATGCTTGTTCTTATTATGTGGCTCGTTCTCATCATGCATGGTCAGGACTTCCGCTTAAGTACGTCTTCTACGATGTAGTCGTATGATCTAATTCATGCCAAGTAGAATAAAAAAAAGATCAAACAGATAGTAGAAAATGATCTGAGCCTGTTTGGAAACCTGGGATCTCCTCTATTATATAAAAAAGCAGTTTATTAACATGTTGATATGCAATAATTGTCACGATTGTACCATGTTCTGTCAGTCAATGTTATGGCGGTTCAATTTTTATAAAGTATCTTTCGTGACGATAGAACTTCTTTTCAAACTTTTGACTTATAAATGGTCCCAATTAGACAGCAGCAGCATTAACTTCACACATACATTGAATTATGCACGTGTGACAAATTATATCTTCAATCTCAGTGGTTCAGAACAGTAGCAACACTACAGCTGCCTTGTTCAAAAATTTCAAAGCTTAAATTTGGGAATAATTTTGAGCAAGCTTGATGCATATCGTTCTGCCATTGGTATATTGGTAGGGACGGAGGCACAAGGAAAACAGAGAACAAACAAAAACCGGATACATATCCATTTTGAGGTTCTAAGATTCTAATTAGCCACCGCAATGACATTGACTTATTAATGATAGCATGCTGCTGCATTTGCGTTTAGATAAAACACAATAAAACTATGATATATTCATAGGGTTATAATGTGATATTAGCTAAACAACGGCAAAGGCAAGGGATGGATCTACTTTCCATGCCTGTATTGCTGCACCAATGGGCAGGAGAACTGTTACGGATCAGAAGATTTTTACTTTTAATGTGTCGGGTTTCGGTCCATTTGGTTAGCTCAAATTTCCCGATACATCATTCGTGACACTAGGTTTTTAATTCGATTTTTACCAAGCAAATATTTATCCGTGATCTAATTCGATTTTTACCAAGCAAATATTTATCCGTAAATTTTTCCAACTGCATATGCAGACAAACACAATATTCATTCCAAGAATATTCATTCCAAGGGCCATAGAATCTGTCAAACAGCTTCACATTTTTAGATATCATTGTTGATATTTATATAACCAACCAAATGATATGAGTCACATTGTGCAGGTGACAATCATCTCCAAGCAAACATAAAGTTCTGATACTGGGATTCTGTTGAACAGAAACCTCGCTTTAAGGGTCATTTCATTGTCAGGGTAGGGGATACCGGCCACTGTTTCCAAAACAGTCTTCCGGATAGCCACCGAAGTGGTGGATGCTAGCCGTCCTGACAACGCACACCGTTTTAAACGGGTAAGGGACGATCAGTCCTAATGTCATGCCACCGTTTCCAAAACGGTCTTCCGGGTAACCACCGATATGGTGGGTTGCAAATTGACAATCTCATCGTCCCAGACGATTCATCTACCTATGGTGGGGGTGCCAATTATGACCTAGTAACTCACAGTCGGTCCAATCCGATAAGCTTCCTTTCTCAGTTGATATGAATTACTCTATAGAGTTGGTAATCATCTCTAGATCGATGAAGTGAACTACTACCATCGACAACAACCATCCTTCTCAGATGGTGTGAGTTACCATAAAAGGAAACAACCGTCTCTAAATCTCACTAGCAGTATGGATTCTCTTACTTCATTTCTCATTAGATGATATGAACAACCTTGAAGAGGTTGCAATCATCCCACTCGGTAATATAAACAACCAGTGGGTTGACTGCAACTACCTCTTACCAACGATAGAAACCTTTCAATATTGCAATCATCTCTCAGGGTAGTGTGAACAACCAGTAGGATGACTGCAACTACCTCTTACCAATGATATTGACTTCCAAGATTGCAATCATCTCCCGATGGTATGAACTGCTACGCAGCAACCAACACTTTCAGATGACATGAGCAACCTTGTGCTCAACCGCAGAGCGGCTTCCTACGTACCCTTCTCTGTAGCTCAAAGGAATCAAGCACGACCGTCGTTCATCAATTTTTTCAGATAGTATGAACTGTTCTAATAGCAACAACTATCTCTTACCACTACCGACCTGCATAGTTCCACTGCTAAAGTACCTGTTTTTTAAAACTCTCCAAACAGCTACATTGTCAAGCAACAATACAAAAAGAAACAACTGTCTTGAACCAACAACCAGCAGGTAACTAATTATTAAGAATCGATACAAAAATGCTACAATGTTAGATTCATCCCATATCCATCAATATATGAATATTATTTTAACTTCTATTACCACTACTACCAACTATGATTTCTAACTTAAATTAAAATCACCTTGTTAACCTCATTTCAACTATAGTTCTCGATAGTGTTTCGAGTAGAGCTAAACACTCACTAGTTGAGTAGAAGCTCTAGAATCAACATAATAAAGAACGTAAATTTATACCGGATAGAATATGTAGGCATTTCTTTCACGGCATAAGTAAGATAAAATCCACATGACACGGGCGAGAATCCATAAAATTGGGAAATAATCAAGATTTCAAAATATTATCTTGGTTCTCGACAACCGGACTACTGAACTAGTACATGTGCCACCCAATCCAATAAATTTAGCATCAATCCAGGAACTAATCCATACAATAAGCACTATTAAGTTGTCCCCTCTTTAATTAGCCTAGCAAGTTCCGATTCTATATACAGTTATCTCAATCATCCCACCATTACAATTAGAATGTCTAGATATGTATGTGTTGGGAAATAAAAAATGTATGTTACTAAAATTAATGTTTTACTACTTAAATTAATTTTTGTTACTATAAATAGATTGATGGGTGTTTGGATCACTAGTCCAAACTTGGGTGGAATTATAGCCATCCATTTTCACTTCTTAGTGAATGAGAAACCTTTGGTTGTCCCACATTGGGCAAACCAAGGAGCAAGTTCATGCATATTACCACATATGTTCTATATAAGGAAAAGAACTAGTGGATTGGACATGGACTTGGGAAATGGACTAGTGGGCAAATGCATACATGTGCGGTGCTTCGCACCGAAGCGCCACGGGCTTACGGGCTTGCGGTGCTTGCGTGTGCTTTTGGCGTGAGCCTTGGCGCGAGCCTTAATATTTTAACGTTTGTTTTAATGGGAGTTAATTGTTGAAATTAAATTTTCACCGTTTTAAAACTCAAAGGTTTTCTTCTCCTATAAAAGAACAACTTGTCTAAGGTTTTTCTTTACCCCAGTCGCAGCCACTGTCCTGACGACTTTTCCCCTCTTCCTGCTTTGATTTGCGCACTAGTTTACTTTTCTTTACTTTCATCTACTGTTAAGTTCACAACGGGCCAACGAGCTTTGCTAGCTGGGTTGGTATCAGGTGATTTTATCCTGAATTCAAGTTTGTCGCTTAAAGGGTATAGCAGCATCTTCTTAAAGGTGTACCTGGCAAATATTGAGTTAAGGGCAGTCTGTTGAACAGGCGACTTCACCTCTTTGTTTGAGTGTGTGTGCAGTGTAATTCTAACCCTCCCTTAATCATCTACAAGTTCTCTGTGTTTGTGTTTTTCTGTTACAGGAAGGTACTTTTCCAACCGTATGTAGGAGTCCTAAATATCTATATCAAATGTATTAACTACTACATTCATAATAACACCAATTAAACAGTGTCAACAGTAATTGTTGGTTATCAACCCAAATTTAAATCAAAACCAACAAATAACAAGAGATACACCTAACTGATTCATTTATACTTACTACCTTAACCACCTTGTCATACATCAAAAGATCTACTTATATTCAATCTTATCAAACGACTAGTAATCGAAAATAATAAATTGGTTCAAACACCAACAAATCAGAAAGCATAATCAACAAATGAAACGTAAATGGGAATAAGAGATTTCAGAAATTTAAACAACATTCTACTGATTTGATGCCTGACTTTGGTGCCCTTAAATTCGAATCTAGACCTCGGTGTTAGCTGAAAATTCATAGATCTATTCGAGTAGATAATTGTAGTAGTATCATTTGTCTAATTCAGATTTATGGTGAAAAAGATATGGCAGTTACAACAACTACAATGCAGTTTCACAATTTGCACATTTCAGTTTTCACACCGTTCACTAAAAATGGTGTATCTAATCAACCGTTTATCCGATTCAAACAAATTATACTCGCCAGACAATTTCCTACAATCATCTAGATTTAACGTACGGATAATTCAGATGCTATGAGGTCTCTTAATGAGCATAAAAATTTAGCCAGGAAACAACAAATATGCTTTCAAAATATATGTTCTTCACGACATTTTATTAACCAGCTCATGAGGTTGAAATCAAAGCATTTCATTTAATTCTTAAGTTTTCACCTAGCACACAAACAAAATACAAAACAAATATATAAACAATTTCATGGTTATCTAGGAAAGATTTAAATCATTTAACACCACTATCGACACCATGGTTAGCACATATAGTGGATGAATCAATTTAGTGAAGATAAACCATGAAAGTTTGAGGAATTTCCAGCCTAAAACACTTAAGAGAAACCAGAGTCTTTACGACACAACCTTCATGCATCCAGAAATCTTCCGCCAACATTCAGCCATACTTGCTCTTTTGGGTATTTGCATAACATGGAAGACAACTAATGGAAATTGCTAACTAGTTTTTTATCATGGGAAATTACATAAGAGAAATATTAGTGATTCAATAGAAATTTCTAACTAGTATCCATCTCTGCAACTCAAATTCATAGAAAACCCAAAACCAAAACAGACTATTATACATTTTTCTCACTGCTCTTATCATGACTTTAGTCAGTTGAGTTAGAATCGATCACCTCAGATCAAACCCCCAACCCCCAATTTGAAGAACAGTAAGGAAAGAGGAAAAGGGAAAGTAGAGAAGAAAATCCACACATCAGTTCTTTTGATCTTACATCCATCCTTATTAACCTTCAAGTTATACATGCAAAAACATCGAGTAAGCACCCATAAATGGAGTTTCCTAAGATTGTTTCTGTCAAGTTGCAAGAGAAGTAAGCTAAAACAATTGAAAGGAGATAGAGTGCTAATACACCACCATCATGCGCAAACACGTGTTCTAAATGCAATCCCTTGTTCTCTACTTTACATGTGTGAAGGATTATTAAGGCGCCTGGTGTTAAGATTATAACAAAAGAAATTATTTAAGCACCAACAATTATTATTAGGGCGGCCCAGAATTGTTGAATTCACGGGAACATTGGATTTTCATTTTATTCTATTTTTAGAACAAAGTGTAAATATAATGATAACCTATTCGGTATACATACTGGGCTTAGTTAAACCTAAAAAAAAAAGGTTAAGGCGTCACACCATTACCCTCTTAAAAAGAATTTCGTCCCGAAGTTCAAATAAAAATGAGAAGTAAAAGAAAGTTACTTGTACTCCGTACGAGTTGAAGACTAGTGAGTTCCAAACGCACAATCCCGTTTGAACCAGAACTGCTCTGATAGCAATTGTGACGGACCAGAATTTTTTTGCTTCCAATGGGTCGGGTTTCAGCCCGTTTGGCCAGCTCAAACTTCCCGATACTCCACTCGAGAAACCGGGCTTTCAAATTAATCGGACCAATTCGATTTTTACCAAGCAAATATTTATTGGTCAAATTTTTCCAACTGCTTCATATGCAGATAAACACAATATTCATTCCAAGGACCATCGAATCTGTCAAACAGCTTCATAGTTTTAGATATCATTGTTGATATTTATATAACCAACCAAATGATATGAGTCACCTTGTGCAGGTGACAATCATCTCCAAGCGAACATAAAGTTATGATACTAGGATTCCGCTGAACAGAAACCTCGTTTAAAGGGTCATCTCATTGTCAGGGTAGTCGGATACCGACAACTGTTTCCAAAACAATCTTCTGGGTAGCCACCGAAGTGGTGGGATGCTAGCCGACCTGATAACGCACACCTTTTTAAACGGGTGAGGGATGATCAGTCCAATTGTCATGCCACCGTTTCCAAAACGGTCTTTCGGGTAACCACATATATAGTAGGCTGCCAATTAAGGCCTGACAATCTCGTCGTCCCAGACAGTTCATCCACCTGTGGTGGGGGTGCCAATTATTGCCTAGTAACTCACAGTCGGTCCAATCCGATAAGCTTCCTTTCTCAGATGATATGAACTACTCTTGAGTTGGTAATCATCTCTAGATCGATGATATGAACTACCACCATCGGCAGCAACCATCCTTCTCATATGGTATGAGTTGCCTTAAAAGGCAAAAACCATATGTAAATTTCACTAGCACTATGGATTCCCTTCTTCATTTCCCATTAGATGATATGAACAACCTTGAAGAGGTTGCAATCATCCCTCTCGGTAATATGAACAACAAGTGGGTTGACTGCAACTACCTCTTACCAACGATAGAAACCTGCAAATATTGCAAGCATTCTCAAAGTAGTATGAACAGCCAGTAGGCTGACCGCAACTACCTCTTACCAACAATATTAACTTCCAAGATATTATCAAGGTTGTCGATAACCGAACTATTGAACTAGTACATGTGCATCAAATCCATTAAAGTTAGTATCAATCCAAGAACTAATCCGTATAATAAGCATTATTAAGTTCCCCCCTCTTTAATTAGCCTAGCAAGTTCGGATTCTATATACAGTTATCTCAATCGCCCCACCATTACAGTTAGAATGGCTAGCTATGTATGTAGGAGTCCTAAATATCTATATCAAATGTGATAGGCGAGAGGTGTAAGCATCGCGAGGTGGTCATCCATCTCGTACTAAAAAAAGAGAAGAAATGCAAGTCATGGAAGGAAAAATAGAAAGAATTAACTACTACATTCATAATAACACCAATTAAACGGTGTCAACAGTTGTTGGTGTTCAACCCAAATTTACATCAAAACCAACAAATAATAAGACATATACCTAACTGATTCATTTTGATAGAGACATTTATGTGTCTGATTTGTTTCCAATTTGTATATTGTTATTTCTCAATTTAGATACTAATATTATTATTTTGTATGTTTTTAGGTATTATTGAAGAATAAACAATTGCGGAAAAATAGGCTAGAAAAGTGATTAAGGCACCCAAAAAAAATGATAAAGGCACCCAAGTGTTTGTTAATGGAAACCACCTTCTCAAACTTAAAATGAAATTATTGGCGGGAATTTTTCGGTTCAAATTGTGAGAGTATCTGTTCGATTGTTTTGAAAACTTTCAAGGAGTTATTACATGGATATTCTTGCCATGTCAAGAGCAAATTATTCTCGTTCATAAGACATAAAAACAAGATCAAAAATCTCGGGTAATAAGGAAAGGAGAAAATGACCGAGAAAAATATTCTTGGAATATTTGGCGGTTTTCTAATCCTGCACGAGTCTTTTCCATATGAGATTAGATTCTCTGGACAAGTCGAGCAACACATTCAAGACAGAATCAGTGAGATTTGGTAGGATATAATCACTGAGAGAAAGAAATTTTCCGAGAAGGTAGTTTTTATGATTTGAGAATATATCGTTCTAGGTTTTTATCCGAGGTGAAGCATTTCTTTTAAGACAGCCCTTATTTGTTTAAGTATTGTCCAGACCAGATTATTAGGAGATGTATACATGAGAGTGACCATTCTAGTATTATTTCATTTTGTCATGATCATGCTTGTGCGGGTCACTTTAGTGCTAAGAAGGCTGCTGCTAAGATATTGCAGTGTGGATTCTACTGGCCTTCGATGTTTAAATACACCCACAATTACCGTGTTGCTTGTGAGCGCTGCCAGAAGTTAGGAACCATTTCTCGTAGAAATATGATGCCTTTGAACCCTATTTTAGTCTTTGAGGTCTTTGATGTATGGGGCATTGATTGTATGGGTCCTTTTCCTAATTTTTTTGGTTATTTTTACATCCTTGTCGCTGTAAGCATGATCATGACAAAAGGAAACCTTGTGGTCATTATGTGATGTATTTTTGAAATAATGGTAAAAGATTTGATACTCAGACTTGTGAAGATTTGATTTTTTAAACCTAATTTTTAATACTAAGAATAAAGAAGAACAAATTAAAACTGAATTGAGATTATGGAAAGAACTGAGACTAAGGATTCCACCATTAGCCAATTTTTCAAGTTATTTAGCATTAATAATTATCCTGAAACTCATATATTCAATTTAAAGTTAGATTTTCAAAATAATAGTTGTAAATCAAAAGTATGAGACATCAATAGCTCTAAACAAAGCATGACCCATCAAAAGAAAACTCAACTAATTGATAAAAATTATTATTTCGAATTTAATTCAAAACAAATAATCATAAAATAATTGCAAAAAAAAATTAATAAGATAAAAATATACCACTTTCTTATTAGAAAAATGGCTTCCTCTGTCGCCTCAGCAATGGGGTCTAGCTCCTCATATTGTAAACACTCTCAAGATGTGTATTTATGGCTCAAAAATTGTTTACAAAGATGAAAATAGTGAAAATTGTGTAAAAACAGAGAGTTTGCAACGGTGTAATGGCGTTGCAGACAACTGTTTCCACTGTTACAGAAAGAAAATGCTTCCACTGAAGATAAATGTTAATGTTCTGAAGATACCCGTTGCAGATGGGTTGAAGAAACCGTTGCAGCTGAAGATAAACGTTGATGTTCAGTTGAAGAAATCGTCACCTATTCATGTTCTTCCCTACAACAACATCACTTTTTTTTCCTTTTTTTTTCGATTGAAGCTCCTTTCTTTTTTGCTCGATATCTTTGCTTTATATAGGATCTACAAACCCTAACTAGTTCTCCTGGATCCATAAGGACTCAAAGATCAATCCAAAACAAACTCTAATTCTCGTTAATCCAAAACAGAGAAAAAAAAATTCCAGTTACAACTTCGACTTCCAACTAACTTTTACGGCCTTAACCTCTATCTGTGACGTGATTAAACATATATATAAAGTTTCTTCTTATTGGGATATTGAAACAACCTCTGAAATCCATTAAATCCGCGTTCAGATTGACTCAGAGCTCTTCACGCGTAGAAGATGTGTTTCCCGCCAATTTCGGATTTCAAACAAAACCCCAGTTGGTGCCTTTATCAATTTTCCAGGGTGCCTTTAGTAAAATTTTGAGCTAATTTTTCCACAAAAATTTATTTCCCAAAAATACCTACAAAGACATAAAAAACCATAATAAGTACAAAATCGAGCACTAGTAATACAGAGAATTGAGCACAATTTAGACACAAAAATGTGTCTATCAAACACCCCCAAAATTACTATTTGCAAGTCCTAGAGAAAATCTAATCTAAAAATAAAATAAAAATCCTTACTAACTTTCGCAGGCATCTTGATTGCACTTAGCGTGTGCAACAACCTTTTAAACCTATAGGTGTCCCTATCGGACGAGTTTTAGTCTCATGAGTGTTTACAAGAGGTATACCCACAAAACCTATACTCCAAATCCTAGCTACTTGTGAACGTTTAAGGGTAAACACTAAACAAACTATTTAGTTGGCATACTAAATTCTTCGGCTATGGGAATCATTACCCTATATGAGTCCAATTGTTGTACACGAGTTTGCACTCAACATACTAAAATTCATACAAGAATTCAAAACTCTACTTAGATAGTTGTTCAACCACGATACTCAGAATCTATCGAAGTTCAATCACATGGAAAGATTTAGAAGATGGATATAAACAAAATGAAGTTTTCGCATGTTGACTAAGGTGAACGGTGTTTCCCATATCTGTCTGAAGGTCAGTGCCAGGATGAATCCTAATGGATTGAGATACGCTCCAACTGGTCTTAATCCTAATACTAATATCGACTCAACTAGTATATAAAGGGTCCCATCGATCTATTTATTGAAAATAAAATAATTATTTATTATTAAATGTACTAACAACATGATTGGATCAAATGAATCCAAGCGCATGCTCTTTATCAGCATCTTACATGGTAATTCTCATGGATCCTGCGTTCCACGCTTGCTTAGGCGACGGAGACAGGGATCACACACACATATTGTTATCAAAGTGTCAATACTCGATTTTTTTTTGAATAATATTCTAAATGATGGGGCTTGATCTCAAACACTCTACTCTATTCTGGCGGCGATAACAATTCGATACTGGTGCCCCACCAAATCACTTAGAGAAATACAAAAACTGTAAAAATAAAAACAGAAAGTTATATGGTCGAGATAAACTTCGAGATATGGTGACGGTTATCATATTATTTCTAACATCTGATCTAGGCATTTTTTTATGAATAGACCATTTAGCTGGGCACACCAATTCTTATAGAAAATGAGCTAAGTTTCTATCTACCTAGAAGGGTTAGTGTCATCCTGAATTGTTCACAAGTTTCTAAATTTTGGAGTTTCATATTTCACTAAAAGTTCCTCCCTTACCCCAAAACTTAAATATAACATTGTCCTTAATGTTTCAAAATAAATAGCAGTACCAATAGATAAGTAAAAAGAGGAATAAAGAGGTAAGTCAAAAAGGTAGTACCTGGGTGAAGCGTAACAATCCTTCGATGGAGAAGAAGACATAAAATAAAAACCTAAAAACGAATAATAAAAACCTACAAAAATCTACTAATGTACAAAAAAAACAAAACAACCTTGATGGTCAATCAGGTAAACAGGGTCCTCCAGAGGGACCTCCTCAACTTCTCCTGTAAGAAAAGGCTCTAAAAATAGTTTCAATCTCTGACCGTTAACCTTGAAAGGACTTTTACCATCTTGAGTCCCAATCTCAATAGCACCATGAGGAAAAACAGTGCGAACAACAAAAGGACCGGTCCACCGAGAGCGTAACTTCATAGGGAAATTGATGCAAACGAGTATCATACAAAAGAACTTTTTGACCTGGAGAAACTGATTTTCTTAAAATATTTCTATCATGCACAAGTTTCATTTTGCTCTTATACTCCCTAGCACTATCATATGAATCTTTCTGAATCTCTTCCAACTCATTGAGCTAGAGCTTCCTGTGAGCTCCTGCCCTGTCAAGTAAAAAAATTATTTACTTTACAGCCCAATATGCTCTATGTTCTAACTCAACGGGCAGGTGACAGGCCTTGCCAAAAACTATACGATAAGGTGACATTCCAATGGGGGTCTTAAACTCAGTACGGTAAGCCCATAAGGCATCAGTAAGCCTCAACGACCAGTCTTTCCAATTAGGATTAACTGTTTTCTCTAAAAAAACGTTTTATCTCCCTGTTGGAAACCTCTACTTGACCACTAGTCTGTGGGTGATATGGGGTAGCTACTTTGTGGTTAATACTATATTTCTTCATCAAAAGCTTAAACGGTCGATTACAAAAGTGTGACCCTTCATTACTAATTATAGCTCGCGGTGTATCAAAACGCGCAAATATGTTATCATTCAAAAACTGGACCACAACCTTGTGGTCGGTTGTTTTATACGAAACCTCCTCTACCCACTTAGATACATAGTCTAAAAATGGGTATCTACATATAATGGGGCTTTACGATAATAATGAGGAAATTATCGTGCCTCTACCCGCCTTTAGACATAATGATGAGGAAATTTTAACAACAATTGAGCTTCACGATAATAATGATGTTTCTAGTTCCAATCCCAATAATGTGGATGATTATTTGCATATTAAAGAGGAAAAGGATTTAACTAGAGATACCTATAGATGGTGAAATATTTCCTTGTTATTATGAAGACGGTGATGGCTTAGAGGAACGAGTTTATCCCGAGACTAGTGTTTTAGAGTTTAACGATTCAAAGACCATAGTCCCTGACAAAGATGATAAACTCGTAGAGAATTTAAATATGAGTAAGGATGCACCACCTGCTTATAACTTAGAAGAAGCAATTGACGATTTTCAGGAATCTGATGATCTAGAAATTATGGAAATTGTGACTAGTCTATCTAGAGACACAGAAAATTCTAATTTTGGGGGAGATTATCATTCTCTTTGTGCTTTACCTTTGACTTTTTTAAAAGTCCCTCACTTGGGACTTAACGTTTGTGCCTCTACCATTTTAAGAGATTATCTTCAAGAACTGTTTCCTGAACCTAATGATGTCCAAAAAGAAGTTCAGTTGTTAGAGACCCATCCTCTGGTTGATGTGGTCTACCCAGGCGATAATACCAAAATTGAATTTGTTTTCCCACCAAAAGTTTTTCTTCCGATTGTGGGTACGTTTGAACTTCAAATGTGTCAATCTTTATTTTTGAAACTAAATCTGATTATTTTAGAAAGTTAAAATCGACAAGTTTTCATGAGATTAACCACCACTTTCAAATGCTCCATTGTAGTCAACTCTGTGAGTCAAGGATGATTGACTTTAAGGATTCACAATTATTCTGATTATTGTTATATGATTCGTAAATTATTACTAATCCTTTCTTGGTCTGGCTGAAGACTTTAAACTTAGCGCTCTATGGGAGGCAACCCATATGCTTTAAGTACACGGTGCTGGTAATAACTTTCCTTATCTATTTTACTTTGTTCAGTATTTTCTCTTTGTTCATGCTTTCATTCATTTATCTTTAGAACATCGAGGACTATGTTCAATTTAAGTTTGGGGGTAAGGGAGAAAAATTTTAAAAATTTAGTTGTAGCAAAAACTCAAAAATTTAGAAACTTGTGAACAATTCAGGATGACACTAACCATTCTAGGTAGATGGAAACAAAAACTTTGTCTATCTATTCATAAAAGGACAAAGTTCAAGTGTTAGAAATAAAATGATAATCGTCACAAAATCTCAGATTCGTCACCATATCATGTTTTGTTTTTATTTTTTGCAGTTTTTGTGTTTCTCTAAGTGATTTGGTGGGGAACTAGTATCGCCTTGTTGTCGCAAGGATGAAGTAGAATGATTGAGATCAAGCCTCATTATTGAACTTGACCACTAATAATAATTAAAAAAAATGACAATTGGATAGCAATATATGTGTGTTCTCCCTGTCTTCGTCGCTTAAGAAAGCGTAGAACGCAGGATCCATGGGAACTATCATGTAATCTGCTGACAAGGATCATGCGCTTAGATTTAAAAGATCTAATCATGTTATCAAAAAAAAAAATGATGATGAAATAAAAAAGTAAAAAATAATTCGACCGCTGGGGCCCTTGTATATACCATCTAAGTTTATATTAGAATTAGGATTCAGACCAGTGAGTGCTTATCTCAATCCATCTTGGCATGATGGTCATAAGATATTCTGTTAAACACCGTTCACCTTAGTCAATATGCGCGTACTTCTATCTCAATGTCCATCTTCTTAATCTATTCAAGTGATTGTGGTTTGTTAGATTCCGAGTATCGTGGTCCACTGTACAACTTTCTGAGTAGAGTTTTGTTTTCTTATATATGACTTTTAGTATGCTTGAGTGAAAACTCGTGTACAACAATTGGACTCATATAGGGTAATTCATCTCATAGTCAAAGAATTTAGTATCCAACTAATATCATGTTTAGTGTCTATCCTAAATTGTTCACAAGTAGCTAGGGTTTGATGATGTATGCTTAGTCTTAGAAATTTTGATATTCCATAATTATAATTTACAAGTAATATTTTAGAAATCTACCTTTGGCAGAGAAATAAAGTCCATAAAAGAGCTATAATTGTTAATAATTGATATTTGCATCACTCGATTATGAAAATTGGTGGAATCCTGAGTCCCAATCCTCTTAAATTTGACATCATGTTTTGTTACTTATTTGCTAGTTTAGTTTAAAATTAGAATTACGTCTAAAATCCATTCTTCAAAATCTCGAGAGAACGATCTTTTTACCACTTGTCTACAATCCCCGGCAGCGGCGCCAAAAATTGATGTGATTGTAGACAGTGGTAAATAGGGGTTCAAATACTTAGACTTGTTGAGATTGATTTTTGACCTAATTCTAATTTAAACTAGAAAATAAACAAAAGATAATAACAATATTATGGACTCGGGATTCCACCAATTTTTCATATTCATGTGGTTCAATATTAATTCTAGACAATTTATAGATCATAACATATAAGTTTTCGACTCTAATTCTTTGCCAAAGTAGATTTTTAAAACATTGATTGTAAATCCTAAACATGGACCATCAAAACACTTAAGCTAAGCATAACCCATCAAATTAAATGACAATCAATTAGGAAAAATCATAAATCAAATTAAATCAATGCAAAAAGTCCTAAAAAGAATTAATTTATTTACCACAATCATAAAAAATGACTTCCTCCATTATTCCAGTGTTGGGGTTTAGCTCATAGTGCTCAACACTCTCTCAAAATAATTTTACAAAACTCAAGAAGAACTGACCATTTACGTCGTAGATTGAATAGATTTTTCTAACGACTTTACGACACTTTCTAGATGTATTAGATTATAAACTGTCCCTGGGACTGTAGCAGGAACCGTCGCTAAAGTTGTTGATATGAAAGAAAATATAACAGTCTTTCACGACAGTTCCTAACTGTGGTCTGTCCTTCTTCTTCTCCGTTCTTCTCAAGAACCCTAAAATTTTTGGTTTTTTTTAAAAGCTTTTTCTACGAATCTGGCAGCAGCCAGCCCCCCTCCTTGATGTTCTTATCGACCTCTTATTTATACCAGAGCACCTAATATTCGAGAATCTTTCAAATATCTTCTCAAAATCTTCACACTTTTAATGGGAATGATCTCGGCAGAATGATCATCAAATCTCGGTGATTTTATATTCATATTGTTTCCCTAGTTATTCCAAACGATATTGAGTAAGATAGAAATAGAATCACGTGAAATAGGAAAGAAAAATTCCCTATTTCACGTAATCAATTCTTCTCCCTGTTATTTGCGAGAAGCAAATATTCACGGTATTTTGTTTTGATTTTTGTGTCTTGCTAGCTTGTATACTTACTAAGAATAATGCAAGAATAAATTTTTATCTTAAATTCTTCAAATCTTTCCAACTACCACTTAGCTGACTCACGCTGTTTTGGAGAAGGAACTTTTCCCGCCAAGCTTTGTATTTGAAATGGGAAGGAATGGGTGCCTTTATCAACTGAGGGTGCCCTTATCTTATCCAATCCTTGGGTGCCTGTAGTAATTTTCTAGGTGCCTTTAACACTTTTTCGAGTCAATTTTTCCAACAATATTTATTTCCCAAATATACCTACAAACACATAAAATAACATAATTAGTACACAATCGAGCACTATCAATGTAAAGAATTGAGACAAATCAGACATAAAAATGTGTCTATCACATTTATACTTGCTACATTAGCCACCTTGTCATACATCAAAAGAGCTAATTGTATTCAATCTCACCAAACGACTAGTAATTGACAATAATAAATTGATTCAAACACCAACAAATCAGAGAGCATAATCTACAAATGAAACAGAAATAGTAATAAGAGATTTCATAATTTTAGACAACATTCCAGTGACTTGGTGCCTGACTTTGGTGCCTGACTTTGGTGCCCTTAAACTCAAATCTATACCTTGGTGTTTACTGAAAATTCGTAGATCTTTTCGAGTAGATAATTTAGTAGTATCATTTGTCTAGTTCAGATTTATGGTGAAAGAGATATAGCATATACAACAACTACAGTGGAGTTTTACAATTTGCACATTTCAGTTTTCACACCGTTCACCAATAATGGTGTATCTAATCAACCGTTTATCCTATTCAAACAAATTATACCATTCTGGAATTGACAGACAATTTCCTACAATCATCTAGCTATAACTTATGTATAATTCAGATGC
Source organism: Papaver californicum (assembly GCA_023531435.1). NCBI lineage: Eukaryota > Viridiplantae > Streptophyta > Magnoliopsida > Ranunculales > Papaveraceae > Papaver > Papaver californicum. The sequence continues at coordinate 220,595 of JAJJMC010021855.1, read as the reverse complement.
TATGAGTTCTCTTAATGAGCATAAAATTTCAGCCAGGAAACAACAAATATGCTTTCAAAATAGATGTTCTTCACGATATTTTATCAAAAATGTAATAGATCATTATTTTAATAAAATGAATTCAGAAATCTCATGAGGTTGAAATCAGAGCATTTAATTTAATTCTTAAGCTTTCACCTAGCATACAACCAAAACACAAGACCAACGCATAAGCAATTTCATGGTTATCTAGGAAAGATTTAAATCATTTAACATCACTATCGATACCATGGTTAGCACATATAGTTGATGAATCAAATTAGTGAAGACTAACCAGAGTCTTTAAGACACAACCTTCATGCATCCATAAATCTTCTTCAACACTCAGCCATGCTTGCTCTTTTGGGTATTTGCATAGCATGGAAGAAAACTAATGGAAATTGCTAACTAGTCTTTTATCATGGGAAATTACATAAGACAAATATTAGTGATTCAATAGAAATTTCTAACTAGTCTCCTTCTATGCAACTCAAATACGTAGAAAACCCAAAACCAAAACAGATTATTATATATTTTTCTCACTACTCATATCATGACTTTAATCAGTTGAGTTAGTATCGATCACCTCAGATCAAACCCCCAATCCCTAATTGAAGAACAGTAAGGAAAGAGGAAAAGGGAAAGTAGAGAAGAAAATCTCCACAGCAGTTCTTTTGATCTTACATCCATCCTTATTAACCTTCAAGTTATACATGCAAAAACATCGAGTAAGCACCCATAAATGGAGTTTCCTAAGATTATTTCTGTCAAGTTGCAAGAGAAGTAAGCTAAAAAAAATAGAAAGGAGATAAGAGTGCTAATACACCACCATCATGCGCAGACACGTGTTCTAAAATCCCTTGTTCTCTACTTGACATGTGTGAAGAATTATTAAGGCGCATAGTGTTAAGATTATAACAAACTTTGTTATTTAAGCAGCAACATTAATTATTATTAGGGCGGCCCAGAATTGTTGAATTCACACGAACATTAGATTTTTATTTTATTTTTAGAACAAAGTTTAAATATAATGGTAACCTATTTGGTATTCATACTGGGTTTAGTTAAACCCGAAAAAAAAAAAAAGGTTTGAGGCGTCACAAGAACAGTTAAAATTTTGTTCAAACAATTCTTTTTTGTTTCCATTCCAGTTTTTTTGTTCTTAGTTTTCTTCTTGTTTAAGATCCATAGAGTTTGGTCATCATCAAGAAAATCCCATATTTATAACTTACCACCCTCTCCACCGAGGTTTCCGATAATTGATATCCTTCACCAGCTATGACCATTAGCTTATCAATCCTTTCGAGATCTTTCTCAAAAGTATGGCCTTTTAATGTTCTTGCACCTGGGTCAATCTCCAACTCTGGTAGTTTCATCTGTAGAAATGGATAAAGAGGTAATGAAGAACCAAGATCTTGTCTTTGCAAACAGACTTGCTTTTACTGCCAATAAGGTGTTTTTTTATAGAAGTACTGATATTACTCTTGCGCCTTTGGTGAATATTGGAGACAAGTGAAAAAGATTGTCGTTGTTGAGTTATTGAGTGTCAAAAGGGTTCAATCATATAAACATGTGAGAGTAGAAGAAGTCGATAGTGTGATCAATAAGATATCTAGTTTATTTTTTTCAAGGGAAGATGGTGCACAAATAGTAAATCTTACCAAAATACTGCTAACTCTCATAAACAACGTAGTTTCAAGGTGCGCTTTTGGTGTTAGCTATGAAACTGCTCATGGAAACAGATTCCCTAAAATGTCAATCAACTTTTTGGGGTTGTTTAATGCTTTTAGTTTTGGTGATTTCTTTCATTTATTGGTTGGATGGATGTTGTTACTGGATTATCTAGTAAGTTTGAGAAGGCGTTTCAGGAGGTAGATACATTCTTAGATCAAGTCATTGACGAACATATCCTTCGTCATTCCAAATTGGAAGATGATCATGGTCAGGTAGAAGACAGTGACGAACTAGACATGATGGATATTCTTATCCTTTTTCAGGGGAATTATAAGAATATCTCTCATAATAATATCAAAGCAATATTAATGGTTAGACCATCTTTCTCTCTGTATCTTTGCTCTCACAGTTTAAAACTGCTAATATGTGTTTAGATAAATCCAAATTCTTCTGTCACTACAGGATATGTTTATTGGTAGAAGTGATTAGAGGTGTAAAATGGGTCGGCCTATCCCAGCACAGCCCATTAAGAGACGAACCCTCCGTGCTACGTGTTGTGTTGTGCAGTGCTAAAGATTAAGACGTGTCGTGTTGTGCCGTGCTTGAGGCCGTGTTGTGTTATGCTGTGCCTGACATATTTATTTTATATTTTTCAAAGTTGACATTTCAAGATATTTAAATATTATATGTGTTGTTATTGAAATAACTCAACATAACGAAGATACAATATCAAAAATTGGTTAGAATAAATATTCTTTTGTAAAATATACACAAAATATGTTGTATTATACCGTATTGTGTAGTGTTTTATATATGTTATGACATACTACCTCCGTTTCAGGAAAAGAATTACTATCACTTTTCCTGAAATGGAGGGAGTAGTTTCTTTTAGCGTGTTGTGCTGTGTATCAGTGCCACGTGCTTATCCGTGCCACATGATGTGCTTTGTTATTCTGGCCGAGCACAGCACATGAAACTGCCATGCTGGACTAATTCACATGCTGGGATGGGGCTGTGCTCGTGTTGGCAAGGTCTAATTTACACCTCTAGAAGTGATACATCAGCAAGAACAATGGAATGGGCAATGGCAGAACTTATAAAACATCTGAAAGTGATGAAGAAAACATAAGATGAGGTGAAAAGACTTGTGGGAAAGATGTCTACGGTAGGAGAAGACGACATTCATCAAATGTGTTGATATGTCTTGAATCAGTCGTTGGCCGGAATACTACGGGGAGTCCGAGGGGCAGAGCCCCCCGCCTAAACGGTATACGTAATGTATTATCACTGGATTTGTTTTCCGTTTTCTAGTCGAATTATGGTTTATTTCTTTGCCCTATATATATACATACGTTGTACCTAGAATATGTGTATCTCAGTATTCTGCTCTATAATAAAACTCTGCTTTCTCTGTTGTGGATGTAGCTAACGTAACAGTTAGTAAACCACGTAAATCTCTGTGTCTCGATTTTTATTATTATTCTCGTTCGATCTCTCGTTAGAACAAAATGGACTATTTGAAATGTATTGTTAAGGAGATATTACGAATGCATCCTTCTCGTCCTAATTTAATTCCTAGATAAACAACTAAGAGAACAAAATTAGCAGGTTACGATATCCCTCCAAATATAATAATTTTTATCAATGCATGGGCAATCCATAGAGATCCTAACGTATTGGACGATGCAGAAGAATTTTGACCTGAGAGATTTATTAAGAACCCAATCAATTTCAAGGGTCTAGATTTCCAATTCATTCCGTTTGGTTCAGGAAGAAGAGGGTGTCCTGGGATTTCGTTTGTCATCGCAATTGTCGAGTTTGCTCCTGCCAATCTCCTGTACTACTTCAATTGGGAGCTTCCTGATGGTGAAAAAGGAAAATTTGACATGACTGAGCATTTTGGTCTTACTGCTAGTAAGAAAACTTCTCTTTGTGTTATTCCGATAGTTTGATCGGCGTGTCAGCTCTAATGAAAAGGAAAAGGACAATAAAAACAGTGTCCTAACTTAACACGGTGAATAGTACAGATTCAGTTAACCACCAGAACAAACCTGGTATTCCTTTGTTTTGATTGTTACAAACAACAATATATATTACTTATAAGGTAAACTAGGATATAACCCGTGCTATAACGGTATGGGTTTTAAATTATTGTTATTGTTTAATGTCACTTTACTAACTTATTAGAAGTTTTTCGTGTAATATATTTTTTGTGTAATATTTTATTTTCTGGATGTTATATTTTTCGTAATATTGGTTCTATAAATTTTACTCTTAGATTTGATTACCAAAATAACCTGATTCTATAAAATAATTTTTTAATATTATTTCACATAAATATTTATTTGCATTTTTTTTTACGAAACTATAATTCTAGGGATTCCTTGGTCTTCTCATTTTCATTGTTGCATCTAACACAAACATATATTTTTTTAATTAATGAATACAGGGGAGGAGGCAGCCCAGAAAAAATGGGTGCAACTATCCCACTTGCCCATAAAAATTTCATTACAACCCATAATTCAGCTGTAAGTGAAAATGTATAGTACATAAAGAAAAACAAAACAAAAATAACGTTCTAAGTATAATAACTTTCAAGCACCACCACTAAAGTTATACCAATTAAAGATAACCTCCACCCTCCTCACTGTTATCTCCAACCTTGATAGTAAAGTCTGTACCACGAATAAAGAAACCATGAAAGGAGTTGATCTAGTCTAGACAAAAAAACAATATAATTTCACACAATGAACTAAAGAAATATGTAAATATCTATAAAAGATCTAAAAAACTAACATGCCCGAGCAATCCAATTTCTTTCCAACTACACATAAGGTCAAGAGAACAACGTTATTGTTAGTTGCAACAACAATCGGAGTGCAACTGCCAAAAATCAGGACAAAGTAGTTTCATCACCTTGACCCTTGGTAATTCAATATAACTAAATGGTCCAGAACTGTCTCGACTCCAGTATCTAATTTATTTTGGTTAAAGCCGCAATGAACCTGACAGGATTCGAACACGCAACCTTCTGACATGGAGTCAAACGCGCTACCATTGCGCCACAGATTCATACTCGTGCACATAACTCAGGGGTTAGTTAAACGGATAGTCCTTTGTCTCAAAATGAACTGTTTTCCGTAGTCCCTTTGTCAAGCCTTGCTAGAATAATCAATGTTTGTACATAAGATAGATGTCTGTCTCATTCATGATTGAAAAATCTAGACTAAATTGGATAAAAGAAAGAGGAAACATATAAGGCAGTCATAAGTAAAAACGGAAAAGGGAACTATAAAAGAAAAACTTACCCAACACTCATGAAGAGCCTGCGAAAGGAGTATTCCACTAATTGCCTACATCTAACTCCCCGTGCTATAGAAACTAACAAAGCATACATTGAAAAAACTTTATAGTATGTCGAAAATGGAATAAACGTTGTTTAACTTTAATAGAATACCTCTACAATCCATGAGTTTCAGTATGGCAAAATCGATAGAGTTCCAAGAAAGCTTCTACCCTCACCGGAGTAAACACAAAAACTTATGTTGCTCCATTCCACGGAGGGTTTCCTGTCGTAATCATGTGTCTACGGTAACCACCACTGCAGTGAAATTCAATGGTTTAGACTTCGTTTCCTCATCGTGAGAATCTTCCATAATGGCGCTCATTCTCTCTTGTTCCATGGGATACCTGTAATTCAATCGAGATTCAATAATGTGCAATATTAATTGAAAATGAAGCAAGAATAAGAAAAAAGGAGAGTCATTAGTTTTACATTAAAGCCAAAGTGTTCTCGATGGCAGTTTTAGGCGCATTTTTCTTGAGTCCCTCAAAGACTTATACAACAGATGCAGATTCAAGTGAGATTAGTTGTTTTATATGAACTGTACAAATAGTTTCTACACACAAAGTAACTCGAAGTTGATTTACCAAGTAAATCTCTTTACACGCATTCATAAAATGTACATATTTACATTATTTGGAATCACAAACATGTTTCTTGTGTCTACTCAATCATACAACCATGCTTACAGTGGTAGTCCAACAGTAAAAATGACAACAAACAAGATAGTGTGGAGTTTTTACTGTTACTTACGTATCTGTTGGAATGAATATCAGGCTACAAAACACTGAAAGTGAGTAGTAGTGTATCAGTACTAACAATCTCAGTGACTGTCATGTCCTTGTCTCTAGCATGCTAATGTGAATGTTCTTTGCTCTGATCATTATCGTAATATCAAAATCTATCTCGGTCCCAGTATTTCCTCTATCTTTGCTCCTACTACGGCAGTAGTCCCCAAAACTGGACTAACATCACGTACCCTACACTTACTACTCTCCCTGTCATCAAGGTTCCTTGCCTGTCTTACTCATCTCTCTGCCTTTTCTTTCAGAAATAATTCACAAAAATAAAATAATGTTAAGTTCAAAAAGTTAACTACAATTCCATATTAAGCAATATAATTGAACATATCACGGAAGTAAGTAAACATTCAACAAACATCCAGAAGTGTATATATGCCTACACAGCAAGAACAACGTCATAAAGACGTTGAAGGTGACTACATTATCAGGTAGGGTGACTCACACCATGTTGTTTGGTTAGTTACCCCTGCTATACAGATTGAGTGAAACAATTTTATGCCATATGACACACTTTTGGAAAAGAGGGGGATCTTTATGCAACAAAAAAAAGGTAAAAATGGTCTACAACAAAGTTAAGAAAATGAATTCCTATCAAATTTATTATGGAACTCTTAGACACATTTACGCCAACCAAAAAAACTAATGTCAATCCAGTCCTGGAGATGATTGTGATTCTCATTTTAATTGGGTGCAGTCACTGATCTATTGGCAAACCATCCTTCCATGACATGAAAATACTAATATTGTTACAAATGCATATTGAACTTGAACCATCTCCAGGATTAAAATGAGGTTTACAACTATGCCTATGTGTTCAACTAAGATATGTTAATACTTTTTCGTGTAACTACTGTAATATTCAAGTTCATTATATTTTTTGGTGGCTTGCATTATCTTAATTTATAAAACTGAAATATTATTTACAAATGCATGATGGACATCTAATATCTGCATTTTATTAGATAAGTTTCAAAACAAATTAATATGTATGACGCCACAATGATTATTGTTTTAATACAGAAATGTGTGGAGCAATCATAGAATTACAGTCAGTTTCAAGCATATACTAACACAGTGCAGTTACAAGTCAATCCCTGTAATGCTTGAGGGTCAATTTGTTACCTCGACAGAGGAGCTTAGACCAATAGAGCATTTTGTGGTTACAAACTGAAGGTTTTGCATCTTCAACTCTTGACCCCTCCAGAGACATTAGATTTTTTATGGTTTACCCCTGTGGATACAATAATTAAATTTTGGTAATCTAAATATTTTCATTTTTGGTAATTAGTCTGTAACGAATTTAATGGTAATTAATCTATGGTGATTAATCTAAATGTTACTGAACTCCAAACATCAAGCACCATATTTCCTTTTGTCTAATCCTAAAATTATGAGCTTTATAAAACCAAAAAGGTGCTTAACGTAAATAACAGTCTCATGAAGTTCAACAAAGATCATATGAAACTTCTGAACACGCATAAAAAAGGCTCCAATCACAGCAGGACATAGTAATTTTTTTTCTTATCAACACATGTAGTCTTTGATGAAAGTCTGTTAAGGCAGTCATGTTGGCATCCATCAATACATAACCTCTCAGAAAGTCTAAAGCGAAATGCCCTATAGTCTGTTTAAGCTTATTACTGACCTGTGTTGGAAGTTTACATGTATTGATACAAATACTCAAACATTTGCTTTCTTCCAAATACTTGCACCTTTACACCAGTACCCATTTCAAATGTTTTTTTATCAAAAAATTGAAGGTGTCAGGTATGAAGTCATTAGAATGTATTGTGTGGAAATCAAAGCGAAACAAATTACTCTTACAGTCTTACCCTGCTATTCAAAGAGGTTCCATCAGAAAGATCTACAGAGTTCACAGTGCATAGCCCCATTAGCCATTGGCAGGATAATGCAGTCACCCTTGCTTCAACAACAGTAAAAAAAACATGATAAAATCTTGTTAACTCAGAAAATAGGAAAAAAAAACCTCGCAATGATCTTGGAAATGTTGGAGTTCTCACCAACCATAATGGCAACAACTTTACCCCGTGCTACAGGTGCTATGAACATTCGAAAAAGTGGCAACAAATATGGTGGAAACAATGAATTTAGTATCCTAACCGGTGAAACCATTATAGTCCACTCATTAACCGAACCATCAACATACAACAATCTATAATCAACAAATCCAAATAACAAAGAACATGAATCTACAATAAGGAACAATGGTAACAGAGCAGAATAAGCACTCCATAGCAAATACATACAAATAACTTGACAGGATAACAAATCAAACAAGTTCATCAAAAAATTTACATACATCGACTGATTTATATAGTGTAAGTACAGAAAATAACTGGAACTTACAATGACAAATCCTCGTCAATAGTCTGTAATCTCATCTACATCAAATTATCACTGAATACACCTAAAGATAGACACATATTGTAGAAAGTGAAAACCCATGCTCAACCAAAAGCCTATGTCGTAGCTTTATCTTTCCCTCTAAACTAAAAGAAAAATACTGCGGAAATCAACTCCCCCAAATCTCCTTCCATTTCATTCAGAAAATACTCTACTATTGGCATAAAATTGTTAGCAACACTAAATGTTAACATACCAGGTGATCTTAATATCATTTTAAAGGTCTCTCTATATGTAAACCTTACACTTTGAAGATAATCAAGCTTAGGTATAAGCGTATATTCAACACTCAAAACTAAAAGAAGTGTCGTCGGACATGAAATTGCATTTTGTCCTACAAATCCTAATCTTCTCAAAAAATATAAAGTATAAGCAAAACTGAACTACAAATAAAATATTTCATGGGGTTAAATAAGTTCATAAGAAGCTGCCTCAAATAAAACTAACCAAAATGTACACCAAGTACACTGAGCAGTATTACATACAAAAAGAGATACACAACTAATATGAATAAGGGCATAATATGAATCGTCTGCAAATTCACAATCTTTCAGTAAAAACTAATGACACAAAATGATCTGGTAAGTTAATGAAAAGAACTTACCAGAAGTTGCTGGTCAGTCACTTCATCTTCTTCCTCTTTCTCATTCAGAAGTAGGTTCCCTAGGTCTTCTTCTTCTTCTGGTCCTTTTAAGAGTAATATCTCTTGATCTTCCAAGAGGCAATCAATCAGTAACTTGTAGGAACATTCCTCAATGAAGATCCAACCTTCACCTTTACCATAAACCTACAAATACTTATTTAATGTAGGCATCTTCTTATGAACTTATTTAACCCCATGAAATATTTTTCTGACAAATTCTTCTCGGGTAGCATTTTATCAAACATCTAGAAAAGAAAAGGTTGACTGCACCGATCAATGATATTGGGTAGAACTCAGGGACTCGCCAATCTCTGAGGGATTCTGGTTTAGTTACTGAAGCTACTGCAGTAACGTAACCTTCCTTAGTGAACCTCACTGCATTACCCAGAATATTCAAGAAAGTTTGCATGATTCTCTTTTCATCACCAACAGCAAAAATTGGTAAATCTGGGGACAATATCAATGTTAATGCTATCTTCTTCATCTGAGACGAGCCTTACCAAACTTATAACCTACAGTAGAAACAGATAAAAAGTTTAAAGATCGCTAAGATGTTTACCTTGGGGTCAAGGTCTGTAGGAGAAGAATATTTTGTGTATCCAGAAAGCAGTTCGAGATAAATACCTTTCTGAATACTCAATGAAGATTGAAAATTTCATTATCTAATTCAAGGCTTCCATCTTCAAGTCTTCAAAGCTCAAGAACATCATTAATAAAAGTCTCCAGAAGGTGACTACTCTTTAGGATTGTTTCTACCATCGCCCGTTGCTCTGGACTTAATTCGATTTCTAGAAGTAGGGAGGATAAGGCGATAATTGCCTGCATTGGTGTTCGCATTTCATGGTTCATAACAGCTAGGAAATTATTCCGATCACGGATTGCCATCTGTACCTCTTCTTGATTGATGCTATTGCAGCAATATTATTAATAGTTGTTGATTGATGCTCACAATTCGAAGCTATGACTCTGAGGAAGGATCATACGGATGATTATCTCTATTACAACAAAGAAGAAAAGGGATTAAGGAAGTGAACAATGTTGTTCACTTTACAAAAATAAAATAAAGACATACCAAACATTATTGACATAGCTCTACTGCTGTGAATGGTGGGTATTTAAGGTTGACATAGCAACCATAGCGCGATTCCAGAAAAGCATCTAATCATCTGCTTGAGCAAAGCCTTCACTTTATCATCATAATGAACCTACAAATTAACAACAAATCAGAGTAAGATATAGTATAAAATTACATCAGAATAGAGTTCAAATCGGACTTACTCTTCCCCTTCATGATCCGTAGATAACTAATTTAAAGTAATTAACGAGAGTACGTCGATCTTGCCAAGATGGTAACCAATGAGCTTCCCACCATTGATCAGAAAAGGCTTAAAGTGATCCGCTTTTGATGATTTAGTAAATTGAGTAAATTTTGTGCTATGTCTGTACCTATCTGTATCAAAAATCTCAATTTTTCTAAACTGATCTACGATATGTGTTGCACCCAACCCCTGTGATTCTTTAGGAACAGTTACAACAACCACTCTGTTCGCATCATGTTTGTTCCGAGAAAATGCCAACTATGACTCATCAGCCAGAGGTACGTATGGAGCCTGTACCCCTAGATGTGTTCGAGATTGTTATATCTGACAGTGATGAGATAAGTCAAAGAAATTGTGCAACCTAGTATGTGCTGTAAAATACAAAAGCAAGATTATCAAAGGCGGATCGCACCGTAAAATACCAAAACAAAATTATGAATTGCGATTTTAGAACAACCCAGTAACAGTATAATACAGAATATGAAATGAAATCCATGATTCACTTGGTCTAATTGACAGAAGCATTTAATCAAAATGTTGAATGTATAAATATTGGGTTGTACCCCAACCAAATCATCCTCTTATACAACCTAATGACACCTAAATAACACCTGATTTTGGATAATGTTCCAAATACTTGACAAAAGGCAATGTTAGATGGTAATGGTCTTGCTGAAATCAGTTGATCAAAGTATCTCAAACCATCATCAGGTTCTTAACTCTTCCATACTTACACTCATCCCTCATAGAACTCTCAAGTTGTGATATTCTATTACCTCCTGAACCATAATATCTCTCGCATGACAGAAATAAATGATGATGATGATAACTGGTGATTACTTTTGCGCACACGTCACCAGAATTCCTTTATATATCTGAGTAGCCATTAAAATCTGAAATGAGTGTTTCAATTAAACGGTGTAAATCAATCAATAAAAAGAAGACGAGGGGTTTTCGAGTGGGAGGGGAAAAGCAACAACATGAAGAGTATATTCATCTACAAACTCCCCAAGCATCAATCCCATAACTTTCATAGGAACCCCAGCTCTTTCTGTAACAAAATCAAATTCAATTTCAAAAACTAAACCCTAATTTCATCATCACCCAAAAAAATCTTCAAATAAACCCTAATTTTCAGAAAAAAATTTAATTCAAGAAAAAATCAAACAGAAGAAAAAGTAAAACAGCATACCATGTTTAAGCATCTTGAGGAGCGCAAGAGAAGATATGGAAGCTTGCTCAGATAAATCCAAGTCGTTTCAGTAGACGATTAGAGGAAAATGGAAAGGTTGTGATTAGGGTGTGTTACCAAAGCTTAGACTGATTAACATAGCAACCATAGCGCGATTACACTGAAATGGAAGGGAAGATCACGACCGCTGGTTATAAGGCAGGAATGTATTCTCAACCGCTGGGTCTAATAGAAATCACTCATGTTTTATAAGCATAGAAAATTATCAAGCGTCATGTGAACCAAATAAGTGAACACTTTCAGATAATTTGAAGGCAGAAGTTGAAGGAGGATGTATCAGTAAGATTGATAATTGTTAACTTAGCGGAAGCGTATAACTTGGATCAAAGATCCAATAGATAATGAAAACCAGTGTGAGATCAATAGATTCATAAAAGTAATAACAAAACAAGATAATAAATAAGAAGATAACTTTAATATTAATCAAATAATAATATTGGTTGTAGAATTGTGTTTCTGTACAATGCTAGGCCTTCTTATATAGGCTTCAACAGTTCTAAATATAACTAGGCCTAGAAAAGGAAACAAACTAAACTAGAAAATAAACCAATACTAGAAAAAAGAAATCATAAATTAAGAAATAATTTAGAACTAGGAAATAGAGAACTTATGAGTAGGATGTCTTTGTCAAAGGTAGTTGCGCAAGACTCGGTCTGCACAAGACTTGGCCAG
>JAJJMC010021855.1:187248-208437 GCA_023531435.1 Papaver californicum | reverse complement strand
TGCTTTGTAATCTATGAAAGTGTGATTAATAATAATCAATCCTAATAGTCTTACACCAGGGCCCCCTTCTTGAAAATAACTCGACCTCGAGTTTGGTATAGAGAGACAAATGTCATTTCCAGGGTTGTAGGGTCGGAAACGTCGACGAAGACAATCATCTATCAGATACTCCGCATTGCCCACTTCTGGAAACTTTCGTCTTTGCCACTGATAATTTAATTTGGAGGGTTCCACTAGATTAGGTTGTTTGTTGCAAATATATTCTAGCATAGCATCTTGACGTAAATCTTCGTGCCAAATTTCATGCCAAAGTATTTCAATCATAATAAACTCCTTGGACAAGAGTTGTGCCTGTTCCACAAGTACACCGTTTTGCTGCTTAACTCTATCAATCACTTCTTACGTTGTTGCTCTTCTCATATTGCTTAATAATATACACGCCATAAGAAGAGGGTACATAAGAGATTATGGATGTCCTCTCCCTATCCGTACTAAAATCGATTATATGATCTCTCTCATAGCTTGGTTGTTTGAATATATTATGGAAATTATTGGAGGAAACACAACCAGCCATGTGTCATTCTTAACATGCGCCAATCTTTTATGCAGTACCAATTGAACCTCCGGAGTAGTTTCCTGTAAACTGTCGTCCACTCCTTTAGAAGTTGTTGCATACGCAATTAAATGAAAATAACCAGTAACAGCTGCCACAACATACTCTTCAGGGAAATAAGGGAACCGTCCCCTAGTGTAAACATTCATATAATGAGATACAACATGAGTAACATAGAGTGCCCATGTGTGCCAAGATTTCGAGTCGCCAGTTGCACATTGAGTGGTATTCCGGACTGCAATAAGGACTTCTTATATAGTCTCGTCATATAATATTCTCACCCAAAATGCTGGCAGTGCACATAATTTTCTAATCATATCAGATTCATAGCTGAATTCTAGACTGACCTGAACAGTACATGTTCTGAACATCATATCAATCCCCAATGACCCAACCTGTAGCATGTAATTCCTCATAATTTCATATCTTCCCTTGGTAATTATAGGAATGTCCTCTCTGCGCCATTTTGGTTGGAAACCAGTTCCTAGAAATCCAACTCCAAGTTCCTCCACAACAGCCTTGACTAAAATTGCCGGTAACTCTGGAAGACTGCTAATAGTTCCTGAAAGCTCCATACCAAGATCCCGCAACCTTGCAAACGATTATGTTCTCTTTAGAATTCTCCAGGAGACCATTGATACTTTAAGTTGGCCAAAATCACTTGTGGGGGTCCATGATATGGCATAATTCCCATAGTTGTCTCCGAGTTGTAATGTAATAGTTTGACTAAAGTAGATCGCGCTTGACTAATTTCTACCACCTTTGTGGCAACGAAGAACAAACTTGAGCCAAGCATCTATGTCTTCTGTGGAGAGGTGCATAACTGCTCATATTGCAAGAAGAGAACTTAGGATGACAGTTAAAGCATCCGAGAAGCGTAAATAAGAAGGAACATAATTCCCCGTAACACTGAAATCCCTTGTTGGGGGAGAACGATCAGTGAAGTTGTTATCATCTACTATTTGAAACCCTTTCTTAGATTTCTTTCTCTTAATCAAACTGTTGTTATCCTCTGGTTCTTTCCTTCCATTTTTTCTTCTCGTATTGTTGATGCCTAGACATTCAACATCGTCACCTGAATTTTTTGGCAGTGAAATAGAGATCCCATGTACCTTTGCCAAAGTATCATGGATGACCCATGGAGAACCGTGATACCTAGAATGCCTGATGAAAGATCTCAATACCTCTATATGGATAGGAATATTACTTCGTATCAGATCATTAAAATTCATTATCGAGCTAACAGTTACTTTCCTATCTTTGTCAATCCAACCTACTTCATAGTTGATTTGGTCACTATCCTCAAAAAGCTTAGTATTTTGCAAGGAAAAACAAAATTTTATTTTCTCCTGTATAACTCCGAGCCCTCAGAAAGTAGGAATTCCTGTAATTTTCTGTTGTTAGTGACAAGTGGATCTCTTAAAATAAGCGTGTCTAACACTTGTGAATCATCCATGGTATCCAACGAGGTCAGATTGGCAATAATCTTTCGCTTTGGAACCTGCTTAAGTGTTTCGTAAGAAGGCGTATTCCCCCCATCTTTGGAAGAACTCTTCTTCAAGTCTAGCAAGTATTGCGAGCGTCCATCCAACAAAAAATGTACTTTGATTGTTTTCCCAGCTTCAATTTTTTATGCCATAAAATAGTAAAATTCAAAAACTTAAATAACAACTGATGTTATGAAAGCTTAACTTTGGCATAACAAAATCAATAGGAGTAGTAGAAACATCAACAATCTCAAGACGTTGAGGCATATTTCTAACGACATTATCAAGTTTCTCTTGATTATTAATATCTTTAGGAATAAAAGTAGACGTGTTTGGAGCAACAGAATCAGGGGATTGTGGGTGCTTGATTTCAACAACACTAGAACTTTCTTTATTTTTGTTCTTCTCTTCTTCATCTAAGATAGGTACTTGTGAAGTTGGCGTTGGTGTAGGATTTTCGAAACATGGATCGTTATCAATATACTTTTTCCTATATTTCTCCATAACACAATCGAATATCTCATTGAGGATTTTCCATGAATCTGTCATAAAATTTTCAGTCCTCTGTTCTAACGGTGTTTGTTGGGTTGGAAGAGTTTGAAGAGGTACATAATGACCAGAAGACTTACATGATCCAATTGAACGATGCAATGTTTTGCCATGAAGAAAATCAAAACTATGCATGTGTTCATTCTAAACAACACCTAAACTCGAAATCCAGGGTTCACCCAATAACACATGACAATTGTTCATAAAAGTTACTTCACAATAAGCAATACTACGATATTTATCTTTGTGGAAACAAAATTCAAGAAGACCGCCGTTAAAATCCCATTCGCCACATTGTTTTTCTTGAAGTAATTTGCCGCTCCTAAGGACATATAGTTTCTCGGAGAAGATGGATCAAGAATAAAATCAACAATCTTTCCACCTATTCTGAAATTAATTTAAAACTCTTTCTCCATGATAAAGAACTTGAAAGTCAAGGCACTCAATGGAGGCTCTCAACCGTGGATAGAAACAAATTTAAGACATTTAATGGAGGATCTCAACCATGCTCTGATACCACTTAACGTAGCGGAAGCATATAACTTGGGTCAAAGATCCAATAGATAATGAAAACCACTGTGAGATCAATAGATTCACAAAAGTAATAACAAATCAAGATAATAAATAAGAAGATAACTTTGATATTAATAAAATAATAATATTGGTTGTAGAATTGTGTTTTGTACAATGCTAGGCCTTCTTATATAGGCTCCATTGATTCTAAATATAACTAGGACTAGAAAAGAAAATCAAACTAAACTAGGAAATAAACCAATACTAGGAAAAGGAAATCATAAATTAAGAAATAAACTAGAACTAGGAAATAGAAAACTTATGAGTAGGATGTCCTACATCAGTTATGTTCACAAATCCAAAGGGAGATATTGTTTTAGAGTAAGAACATTTTTAGTGCTAGACTGCAGGGAGGATGTATGGATAAGTACAAAGGCTTTAAGATTACCTAGCTCGTCAGATATCCTGATGTTTATGCTTAACTGAGTTAATTGCATCTTGGTTTTATAAGTTCATCGTCCTTTATTAAGAAAATAAGTACATATTTCATGAGATTGTTTCAGTTTGATCTTATCTATACAGACCATACTCGTATTCAATGGTTGTGTTACAACAAAAGTATTAAGTCAGCAACAAAGACAATATGTTAATCCGTGTCTACAATATTGTAACTTTTTCACCTTACCGAACATATTTACAGTTTTTTTAATTCTACTATAGGGAGGGACACGCATAAGTACATGTACGGTCTTTGGCGAGTGTGGTACATTCGGGCTTCATGATAACCTGTGCTAGTCGCATTGATGTGGTGGTAGTTGGTTTTGGTCTGTGAAGCGGTTCATACTTTTTGCGATTGGACACCAAAGTGCATAAATTGTAAATTGAACTGAATATACATAGAGAGCTAATGTAAGATCATTACCATTGAGAAGTCCAGTAAAATCCTACACTTAGTATAGTAAGATGTGGTATATCTCAGTGGATGGAAAATGTGCGAAAGTGAACCCTGCAATATCTTAGAGAGGATATGAAAAAATAATAACTACATCATAGTCTAGTGATATGGCAAGGACACCATATGTGGAGTACATTATAAAGTAGGCACATAGATATTGATAGTGAAATAATACGGTAATCGATAAAACTAGATTATTCAGGTATATTATCAAACATTGTATGTGCAGTATACAGACATTCAATTGAGCATAGTCGTGCAATCTGCAGACCCAAACGTAGGAAATAATGATCATCCTAAAGTCAGAAGACGTACCTTGTGCAAATGGAGAGCCGAGCAAAGAAGGGAAAATCCAAACACGAATGGCATCGATTTGCCCATGATCACAGATTACATTACATGGTATTAGTGTATGACACTGTTGTCCCCCAGGCCATGAGGTATGCGGTCTTTACTTTTTACTTACCTAACGAGTCTTTTCATTTCAATTTTTTTGTTCCAAAAAAAATTGAAACTTAGTATTAAACAATGTCATAGTTTTAAAATTATTTTTTTGACTAATTATTATTATTAAATCATAGTCTAAAAAATATGTATTGTTCAATAATCATATTAATACTTTTTTATTTTACTCAGAAACAACTAAACCAAAAGGAAAAAACATAACAAAAAAAAACAGTGACGGTAAGCATCGGTCATGAATCTTGAGAAAATAACAGAGGGGATTTGAAAAGATGTCCGCCATAGTTGGGACATCATGTTTATACTCGTTGTATAGGTGTTTTAAAATACTTTTCAACCATATAAAGTTTGTAAATTTTTATAGCACAATGTCATTTCTAGATTTTATTATTTTATTATCTATAAGGTATTATTAGAAAGAACATTTAAAAAAATTCTTTATTTCTTTAATATTGTACAAATACCAAAAAACTTATTTTTAAGTGACGAAGGAGTTTTTATTTATTTATTTATCCCGAAAGACAGAGATTTCCGAACAATATCAAATCTATTCTAACCAACCAACGGTTTCCCAGTTAGCTGAAGGTTGAAGTCTTGAAGGATTGATTCTGACGTCAGATGTTGGAGTGTTGTTACTTCCAATATTTGTCTCCACCAGATAAGGGAACTCAATTCTAGAGCCAAAAATCAATTTTGCTTTCATTTTTAAACTCAACATACAATGGTGTCTCTAGTTTGGAGTCAATAAACGATGTTGTCTCCGGAGAGAAGGCAACTCAAATCTAAAGTCAACATTGATTTTTTGAGTCAACAAACAATGTTGTCTATATAAGTTATTTCGTAAGACATCTGAGGATGTAAAATACTACATGTAGAAATGGATCCATGACCAAATGGAACTTGTCCATAAATTCTTAGCTCTATTTTGTAAAGCATGAAAAGATAAGTTCAACACACACTAAAAAAAAAAAGTCATTGCAACGTCGGATTAAGAAATTATGAGCAAAACAGTTGAAGAAATGTCAAGTTTACAATCAATTGATAAGTGCATTTATATCCACCGATTCAGGGAAATTTTTTTTGTAGAAAAACTCTTGCACTTGAATTTTTTACAATCATCACACATGGGGAACCTTATCCACCGATTATGGACGTATTTTTATACAGAAAACAATCATTTTTGAGTTTTAAATAATCGGCACTTGTGGAGGATTGTATCCACCGATTATGATCAATCGGCCATAAAAATGAAGAGCGTATGCCGATTGCGGATTGATGTTCTTTCTGGATCAAGAACATCGAGAACAATCGGCCATCGTGTAAGTGTCATATCAGCCGATTGTTCTTGAACTCAATTTTTGTTTAAAATTTTAAAATTTTAAAATAAAAAAATCGAAATTTTTATGTTTTGATAATCAATCAAAACTTATTAATTTCACATCTAACACGATTATTTAACTACTAATTAAATTAATTAACATAATTAATCAAGGATAAATTAATCATTAACAAAATAGTTTGATAAAGGGTTTTATATCTTACTTCAAAATATCATTTTTTAACTTTTAGTACAAACTTGAAATAACTCGACTTTTAATAAGAAACAGAGGAGTAAATTTTAATAGTTGTAAGTTAAAGGCGAACAAGAAAATCCCGAAGGGCCAAGCTATGGATGCTTAGCGGTCGTAAGATGACCGCGTGCGCCGGTCAGTCATTAAAAACCGTATTGACGGTCCTTTAATCTTATCAAATGGGTTAGTTTTCCTAGCTAGGTGGCTGGGAAAACTAGCCGACCCACTATGGGAGATGCGGTGAGCAACAAAGTCTCTGTCGACAATGATCGACTCTCTATCGCTTATAGATAGAGACAATTTTAATTTCAGAATTTCACATCCCATTTCATACAAAACCATCTAGAAAAAAAATCCGAAGTTTTTACTGCCAAAAAAAAATCTTCAGCTAAAATGAGTGTAAGGCATAAAAGAAACAGAAAAGGACAACCATCAGGCACCCCAAAGAGTGGAGTGGATTGGAATTAGGATAGAGATGAGGGGTTCCATAATGTTAGACAGCTTTCGAGCACTGGTGTAGTGGATACTCATATATCGAGCCATCAAGAGAGAAGTCATTATATCAGGCTAAGAGGTGGGTTTACTGAATTAGGTACGATGTTTGGGTGGCTTCCTAATGCAGTTTAAGAAAGAGTCTGGAGATATCCTTGGTATCGTTTATATTTTATAAATAATAAAAACCATAGGTCAATTGTTGTGCAAGTATTATTAGAACGTTGGTGGAAGACTACAAATACATTTTATTTTAAGGATTTCGAATCCGGTAAGTTTGTTTGTTCTTTAATTAATTTTTTATATTTTTATTTTATATATGCAAACTTTAGATTATGCAAACTTTAGGATTTGTTGCCGAAATTTAATTTCAAAATGTTGTTTATAGGAGTTACACAGTTATATATATATATATATATATATATGTTTACGGGAATACTATGCGAGGAAGATATGTTTCCATCTGAACAAGTTAAGTGGTCAGCACAATCGAGTTGGAAACAACGTCCTCAATTGTACTGTGCTGATGAGCAAGGAAATAATGACCACATAGTTCTTAAAGATGGTGGAATCAGAGTCTCTGGGTTGAAGGCTTTCTTATAACGCTATAAACAGAAACTGTAGGAGGATCCAAGTAATCAGAACGCCAACCACTCTGATGATCTCAAAAGAGTGTGTTTGTGTTATACGTGTTAGAATAATGTCTTTTTCCAAATGATAGCTCAATGACACGTTTTGGTTTCCTCGAAGCGCTTGAAAATTTAGAGTTATCTCCAATGTTTGAATAGGGGTGTACACTGTTATCGGGGTTGTACATAGGCCTCGGTAAATGCTCGGGCTCCAGACCAAGTTTGAATTGTTTTTGGGGAATCTTGGACGTAAAAAGTTAATTATCTTTTAAAATTTTTTAATTTTTAAAATATTAAATCATTGACTAATTAAATTTTCCAATGTTTTCACAATACTGGTGATAAACTTACTTCCGTGTTGGTGAACCTACTCTACGCCAACACAATATTGTTTTTCCAATTATAGAGAAGTACCAGAATGACAGCTGGATCCCCAATCAGGTCGATGATGGTCAACACTCTGAGTGTCTCAAAGGATTCAAAAAGTATGTAGAACAAGACAAAATATTATTATTATGTCATATGCGGATCATTCAGAGTACCAAATTCCTGCTGCTCAAAGGATGCTAGATTTGAGTTTACAACGATCAGTGTTTTTCAATACTCCTTTTAACAAAGGTGTTTGGTACTTTGGTGAAAGACATCTTCTACAACTACAAGGGAGAACAATAAAAGCAATCAACCCAATTCCAAGCGGTAGATTTCTTTTAATGATTACATGACGTTGATGCAACTTGGTGGACCAAGAGAACGTGCGGATGAATTGGCAGTAGCCCATATTGACATGAGTGATTATAATCGTTGGTTCATCATAATTTGCAATCCTACCATTGCCATGGAGCCTCAACATGTGGTAGTGATGGATATGCCATCTTTAGGTAGATTGCCACTTGATTATGAGTTTCTTCCAACCCAACCTCCACCACCAACGTTCTTTCCCTTCATTTATCCCAGTGGCTAGGAAGGTTCATCTTCTCATAAGCTATGCCGCCATTTGAATGAGAGGTTCCGAGTATTAATATAGAAGGGGAGTGTATCAATGTTCCAATTACTACTCAAGCTATGGAACAGTATATGTATTAGGGGGTACACGCTACACAAGAGGAGTTGCGGCCTAAGTTGAACGACTATTATTGGCGATTACAACAAATGCAGGATTATTACGTAGTGTGGATTGTGGGCTTGTTTCAGGGTAAAATAGTAAAGTACCACAATTATGCTCAGAAACCAAATCAAGAATTATGCTAAACACAAAACATAGCTTCTACTAGCTAAATTCATCCTTGGCCACGTCAATCCTTTCTTAAGGAAGCAACCAATGTCATAAACATCCTCCATCTAACATCCAATGCACAAGAAAATGGCCCAGATGCCTAAAAAGGCATTTTTTACACCAAGCTCGTCAGGTGCAATTCTATACTTCCATGTACAAAGTCGTGATCAGGGAAAAATTGGTAATGAATAAAGATATTATTTATATACCGACCTCTTAATATATATGTCTTCTAAAACATACTAAAAAATCACATCAATCGGATAAACGAGCTAAGAGATATGATCAAAACATTCAAATAAGTCGCAGCTGAAAAATTCCTGAATTCTTCCCGAATTTTATTTGTTTCGTCTTTTTGAGGCCCTTAAAGAACTAAAAACTAAAATAGAGAGGTAGATGGTGTTCTTGGCATCAAAAATTTGGGGTAGATCATCGAAAACGGACTCCGTACGAAGATTTTACAGTGTTTTCAGTGAAAACCCTAAGTCTGAATTTTCTGATGACGAAATTTCACAAGAATTTTCTGTTGACCGTCCAAGTCCAAGGGGTTGATGCCCCCTTACCTTTTCCGTCTTAGTACTAGCACAATACTTGTGCATATTATTATTAGTTTCAACATGTGCGTCTTCGTCTCAAAGAACCAAGCTAAGGCATTTTACTTTTTTGCCCTCAACTTGTGAGCCTTAGTTCAAAAGTAAAACTCATGCGTCTTGTCTTTGAGACCAAACTGAGACGTTTAACTCTTTTGCTCTAAACTAATGTTCTTTAGTTATAAGAGATACTCTCGTGTGTCTTAGTTAAAAGGCTAAACTCACGTGTCTTATGCTCTAATCCAAACTAAAGGCGTTTTACGCTTTTACCCTCAACTTGTGTGTTTTAGTGCAAAGAGTAAAATGTTTGTGTGCTACCTCTTCTCTCCAAAAAAGACGTTTTAATCTTTTGCCCTCAAATTGTGTGTTTTAGTGCAAAGAGTAAAACATGTGTGTCTTGCATCTTCGACCAAAACTAGACGTTTTACTTGTTTGCCTTGAACTTGTGTGTCGTAGTTCAAATAGGCAAACATGTGCGTCTTAGTCCAAATAGCCAAGCCTCATGCGTCTTATGCTTTTTTCCAAAATTAGGCATTTTGACCCTTTTGCCCTGAACTAGTGCGCCTTAGTTCAAAGGAAAACTCGTGCATCTTAGTTAAACAGGCAAGCTCGCGTATTTTTGTTTCATAGGAAAAACTCGTGTAGGTTAACACACTCTTTCAACTAAGGAGCCTTAATATTAGCTCATAATGCTTGCCTATTTGGGTCTGCTTCACATATATAAGCTTCAAAACCCTAATTCGCCTATCAAAGGACGTACTAGACCTCATTCATATGAGTGGTCTGTCACTCATATATTTTCATATGTGGCCTCACACTCATAAATTTTGTGTCTTCACATACATATTCTCATGCTCAGCAGCATACACTTATTTTTACAAACTATCATGACAATGAAAATGGACCTAGTTGAACATACTTTTCCTCAAAAATAAAAATAACTACATATTTTATTTTATTTTAGTCTGTCAAGACTCATCAACCTAGTCAAGCAAGATAGGTCTTCAGTCAAAAGACTAAGCAAGTCTCATTCTACTTAATATTATTAGTAGTACTCAATACTACAAAATTTACACGAGACATCAAATGTCACAAATGGGGGGATATTCATTAGGGTATTGGTTTGGCGGTCTACGACAGAGAAAACTCTGGAAAGTTTGATCAGTAGTTGATTAGAGGAGTGGTAAGTTGAGAAACCGTCCATTCAATATCAATTGAAGTGGGGAGAAGTTGTCAACACTTTTTCCACCTTTTCCACTTCACCACTACTCAACCATCGAGACTTTCTTCAATAGAGGATGTCAGATGAATGGTTAAAATATCTATGATTATAAAATAGATTTCTCAATCTATTGGGAACAAATCTAAGTCTAAAACTGAACAAGTCTGAATTGAACAATACGAGTTGATCAACCTTGATGTTCTTACGACCTTCTCAATCAAACACAGAGAATTGTTCATAGCTATTCACACATACTACATCTCACAGAGTCTGATACTCTGACCTCAACATTCTCTCGCTTCCCTACCTAAGACCAACCCTTCTCCTTCTCGTTTGTGGTTGAATCTAGACTGTAACAGTTATTGCTTGGTTTAGGCCAGGATTGTACAGATTGATCTCTCGAATCTAAACAAAGTATTTCAACAGTACAAATGTTTAAGGATTGATGAATTATCACATGTTCACCCCATTTTTTCCTAAACTACCCTTAAATTTGTTTTTCCCCACAAACAGTAGGGCAACTGACCCAAATGACGAACACATTGAGTCTTGATATTCCAGATGAATCAAGTCAAGTTCAACCAAGTCATAGAACCAGTCAAAGAAGTGAAACACCATATCACGTGACACAAACTCATATGACACCTGATACCGGAGACTTTGATTTGGATCTGGAAACTCTCATGGTCGTCCAATCTTTGGGAATCTCTACACCCCGACTCCAAAATGACCCTTTAACTTCTATCAGCCCGTTCAAGGCGTTGGTCCCTCCATTCCTCGGGTTCCTCAAGTTCCTTTTGTAGGTTTTAATGATGAAACTCAAACTCCTGGTCCTACTCAAACTACTCTGCAGACATGTTACGTCAAGGGGAATACAACGACGATAAAAGCTGGGTCGATGGTGCTCAAGAAAATCAACCAGGAAATTAATATAATTCCAATTCAATATAACGAAGATTGTTAATTGAATTTGATATATATTTTGTGTTAAATCCATTATATGTTGATTAAAAACTATGTGTATTAAATTAAAAACTAATATGTTTTAATTTAATTTATAAAGAAAGTAAATTATAAATTTACACCACCTATGTTAATGAATTTAAATGCGTGAATGTTAAAATAAATTACATTTGATCAAAAATAGTCGTTGGATTTGCATAATAAAAAGGCTTTGATCGAAATAAGAAGTTATATGTAATTTGATTTCGAAAGGGATAAACAAGCTTAATAACTTGATTGAATTAACTAAATTATATTAAAATACTAATCTCTATTACATTAATTTACTACACTATGTTATTTTACAAGATATAAACTAGGGCAGTAAAAACTTAAATAAACACTTCAATAAAAATCTTGGACAATCTTTGGGCTCCTGT
Organism: Papaver californicum; assembly: GCA_023531435.1. Taxonomy (NCBI): domain Eukaryota; kingdom Viridiplantae; phylum Streptophyta; class Magnoliopsida; order Ranunculales; family Papaveraceae; genus Papaver; species Papaver californicum. Next base: position 196,699 of record JAJJMC010021855.1, on the reverse strand, counting down.
TTATCTTCATTTGACGTAACTTCCAATCGATGCGCTCTTGAGGAGATTTTCCCTCGTTTTTGTGAGAAGTACTACGGTTAACTTTTAAATTTTCTTTACCTTCATTTCTATTTCATTGAACTTTTCTTTTTATTTTAGGTGCATATTTGACTTGGTTAACATCTAAAACTTGAAGACCTCTTTGCTTTTTATCATTCTCTATTTTCTTATAACCATCACATATCTTACTAACAGCAGCTTCAAGAATGACTCCGGAACAATCAAGTTGTGTTGCCAAATCAAGTTGGGTTGCAATTTATGCCATTTGAAATAAAAATTATAAAAAATTTATAGTAGAAAGTAGAAAATTTTAGTGAAAAAAATTTGGTGTAAAAATTTGGTTTGAAAATGGTGATTTTATAGGCGGCAAATAGTTAGTTGCTGGCAACATAGTCTTCGCCGTCAGCTATAGAGTCTATGTCGTCATCGATGAAGATTGTGCTACGGTGTATAGGACTTGGCCACGGACTCATTTTATCCATGACTCGTATTATCCAAAAAAATTATTACCACCTCAAGACTCAAACTTGTGATCTCCTATGTCCAAGTTAATCTAAGAACCACTATTCTACATATATCTTGTTGTCATGTTACATGCATACTAAATAATTATTTAAATTAACTTCATTTAATACATATAAGTATATTGATTATAAATATATGATACTCAAATGTGGAAAACGAGTCACTTTACTATTTACATTTCCATAACCTTGCTCATTTGGAAACTTTGGAATTGTCCTAGTACTAGTAGGTACAAATCACGTAACATCACCTGTGGCCAGTAAAAGCAAAGATAGTGGGGTTGGTATATTAGCTAATTTGCCAATTACCACCCCACAGTGGGATGGAAAAACCCAAAAAACGAGTTGGCAAATGGGTATATTGGGGGGTTTGCCCATCGAGGTTCAGAGACCATGTTGTCGAATCTCAACGGCTCTCAATTATCTCATATAAATTCAAACATTTTTTACTCCAAAATCACACCTTCTCCACTCAAAAATTCTTCTACTTTCACTTCAATCTTAATCTTTCCATCTCAAACTCTTCTTCTCAACCTTTGTTAAAATAATCAGAAAAAATGGCAAAAATTACAACCCAACTTGATCTCCCAACCCAACTAGATTTTTCTGGAGTCATACTCGAAGATGTTATTAATAACATATGTGATGGTTACAAAAAAATTGAGAATGAGAAAAAATAAAGATGTCTTCATGTTATAGATGTTAACCAAGTCAAATCTGTAGCAATTAGAAAACGAAGAGTTCAAGGAAAGAAAATCAAAGGAAAAGAAAATTTGAAAGTTAATCGTACGACTGTTCACAAATACCAAGGAAAATCTTCTCAAGAGCGCATCGCATGGGATATCCGTCAAATGAAGATAAACAGGAGGCCAAAGATTGTCAGAGATTTTTACTGAAGTGTTTATTTAATTTAAGTTTTGTTGCCCTAGTTTATATCTTGTAAAAGAACGTAGTATATTAAATTAATATAATGGAGAATGATATTTTAATATAATTTTAATTAATTTAATTTAATTGTAATTAATTTAATTTAATTTAATTTAACTTTAATTTTTGTTTAGTTTAAGCTTGTTCATTCCTTTTGAAATAAATGTATATTTAATTTAAATCTAGATGAACAGCTAAGATCAAAATTATAAATTATATAGCCGTTGTTGTTGCAAACTGAGACGATCGGCCTAGGTTGAGCCGACAACGGCTAGTTCCATACAACGGCTATAAAATAGTTCTATAAATTCAAGTATTTTCACTTCCCAACTCACACCTTCTCCAACTTCTTTTACACCTATATGACTCAACCATATATTAATCCGACAGAGTTTACCATTGATGAAGATCTATCTCTAAGTAGAAACTTTGTTGCATGCTATCCGGCAAGGAATGAAGAATGGTGGCAAAATGGTTTAGTGAGTATGAGTTACTGGAGCAGAATCTATGAGAACTTTTGCACTTATACCGGTGGTAACCCGAATAACCGTAATATAGATGGGTTGTTTTGTCGATATCAAACTATAAAAAAACAAGTGGAAGAATTTATAATTTTAGTTCGGATTGTCAATCGATATCGATTAAGGGGTGAAACCAATGTTGAAGTTGTATTGCGAGATCGAGAAGAATGACGAAGATGGAAAAGAACAAATTTTGCTTATGAAGCTCATTAGGCAATCCTGAAGGATTTTCTGATTGTACGTATGAGATGTTAAAAGTAGACATGCTACTCCAGAAAAAAAGTTGTTAAATTTTAATTGAATGTGAAATAAAATTAGTAGTTTTTTTTTGCTTTATGAAGCTCATTATGTAATTTTGTAGGATTTTTTGATTACATGCTCTCTAATTCAACCTAGGCCGAGCATCGGCTCAACCTAGGCCGAACGGCCTAGCATACCTCCGCCGATTCATATTACGTCGCCAATTCCCCACTGCCCAAAACCGAATTTTCCCATCCCCTTAGCTTGCCATTTTAGCAAATTTACCAATGCCCACTGGAATTGCTCTAGATAGCTCGGAGAAAAGTGTTTTTTTGGTGAAAACCAAAAAACTAGTGGGTAATCCAAACAGACCCTAATTGCCTACTTAATTACGTGTCATTAATAAGTGTCTCTTCTAGAGACGTCTAGAGAGACAGACACTTTGTCTGGACGGACTTTCTTCTTCTTTCTCTTTCCCTCTTTATATTTCACCATTAACCAAACCTAAACCCTAATCAATTCCATACTTTCCGAGGTTTAATTTTTTGAATCAATTTTTTTGGGCTTTGATTCTTCTCCCTGATTAAGAAAAAGGGCTCTCATTGGATTTCTACTTAAAAGGTATTTTTGTTGGTAATTTTATTGAAGAAAAAAATGGATGGATATTTACCCATGAAAATGAAGAGAAAAGATCTAGAAGAAGTTTCTGATGAATTCTCTGACTTCTCCTTATCTTCTCCTGCTAGAAAAATCCGTCGATTGGTACGTTAATTTCTTATATTTTCTCTTCAATTTTAGGGATTTTACAGTTTTTTTTTTACTGAATTGGGTGTTTTGGTTTGTGTTGAAGGATGCTGAGCTATCACCAATAATGGAAGAACCAATTGGTTATGATCAAATGATGCCTGAAGAGGAACAAAGGGTTTCTCCAATAATCCCTGTGGAAGAAGTAGAAGATGATGTTATAATTGTCCCTTGTTTAGAAAATGAAGAGAGAGCTATTGTTCTGTATAAACCAATGAATTCGCCTTCGTTGAACTCTTTGTCGTCTTTTGAGGTTACTGTCAATTCAGACTTGATTGCTAGCATCAAAGGTAAGATTTTAATCCTCCTTTGTGTTTGCAAATTACATGATTAGATTAGAATTTTACTGATGTCTTGGACCTTTGTGCTTATCATTATATGTTATGTACACTGCATGTTTAGTATGTTCTGCACAGGTATCTTTCGCATAATCCAACCCATATCAGCAGCTGTTAGCAGCTGTGATGTGCATATTAGCATCAACTAGTCTAGTTCTTTAGATGAACAATGTCTTATGATCTAGGAAGAAAACATTGGCAATCTACTGCTGATTTGACAGAATCATTTCAGTTGACCGTATGCTCATATGATGTGTATTTTGGTTTCTCTGTTATTGTTTAGACATAATCTGGCTTTCTGCTGTGTCTCTGAAATACATTTGTTTGAATTATTCTTACAAATCTTTGTTGCACAGATCGTCATGGTCTTTGGTCTGGTCACCGGGGTTTATTGAAAGACTTGGACAATGAGGAAGAGTGGAAAGAAAATGCAGGTGTGAAGGGTGAGTGTTTGGCTGTTGTTCCATGGGTGGCTTCTCAATTTCCTTCTGCATTGGGAAATGACACGGCAATAACAGATCTTACTGCTAATGACCCTATGGAAGCTGAGGTGGAAGTAGATAATGCAGATATGGATATAGAAATGATTAATGACGCGGGTGTCTTTCAAGGCCAAGAACAATCCATAGCTACGGGAGCTGGTGGGGGATTACAGCAATGGAGTCAACAGCAGCACTGTATGACTCCACCACAATTGCCCCAAAACAATTCCACTCCTATCATGTGGTCTTGGTGATACATAGACAAGGATTGCTTGTGTGTTTATTTTGTTGTTACATCTTTAGACGAAGGAGGGATTGCTGGACAAGAACTACCGAGGGAAGGCATGGAAGGTTACCTTTCCTCATTATGATTGTGTTGCAGAGATATTGTTGGTCAATTTAGTCAGTTGTTTTAGTAAGGCGAGGTAGAAAGGGAATTGTGTAGGAGATCTTTTTGTACAGAGTAAGATGTTGGCCTTTGAGAAACAGCAAAAAACTGCTGAAATTATATATGAAATATATTAGTCTCTGCAACATGATGTAGAGAGTGCATATCTCTACTTGTCTTCGTACTTGCGGAATTTATTTTTTTCTTTTTCATTTCACATCAATTGGTTTAAGTGTTGATCATTGCTCTCATAGAAATAATTTACTAGTGGTTTAGGTTGTTCCGGCTCCTATGATTTGATACGAGTTCCAACATGATAATGAAACTGAAGAATAGGGTGGTGTAAACTGTTAAAGTCAGGAACTGGAGGTATGTTGGTGGTGCAGGCCCTTAAAATTACTCCTCCTGAGCCAGGAATACAAGACGGTGGATACACGGGAGTAAAAAGACTGGGTACCTTTGTACATTTTTACTCGAAATCCCACTCAAAGATGCTTTTAGGAATGCTAGGCCAAATAGCAACGGCAGCATCCTTTCAATTCACCACCAGCGATATTCCCCATAATGTATGTGTCTCCGCTTCGTGAGACATTGGCAACTTTGAACCTTATATAAGGTGAGCTACACTACTTCATGCTTCATTGTTTACTACTACAGGATGAAGGTCGTGTTTTCAAGATAGTTTTGAGAAAATGAGTTTATTGAATTGCTCTTGTTGAATCCATGGTAATGGGGGAGGAGAGGAAAATTAGCAAGAGTTATGCTTGTACATGGGGTTACATTCCTTGAGTGGTATGCTGATGTTTGATCACAATGTACAATAGGGCATTTTGATCACCACTGAAAAAGAACAATAATAAGCAGTTGGTTAGGTCGCCATGGGTGGTGTTAAAGGTATCTTGAATGCTCAAGTTGGAAAGCTCAAACAACCTGCGATTTTGAGGACGACCAAAAATTAATTAGGGGCGATTTTTTTAATCCAATCACATGGATGTGGTTAAGGGGGTGACCCAGGGGTATGTAAACATACTAAAATACCCTTTCACTAATCAAATAATTACCAAAAAAAATTCACTAATAAAACCTAAACCTAAACTTATTTCACACTTATTCATTTCCTACCGATTTCCAATTTCTGTTTTCTCTTCTTTTTCTATCCACTTCAAACTACCGATTGTGGCATTTCAAATTCATCTTCAATCGATTAATCGTAAACCAATTCATCGTATAATCGTAAAACAATTCATCGTCGTTATTACAATCTAAAAATGGCAAGAAACAAGCAAACAACTCGTCAACCTCCTAATACAGAGCGGCCGGATTTTGCCACAAGAATAAGAGATCGAGAGATTGTTGAAGAACAACATGAAGTACGCGAAGAACGCGAAGAGGATGACCTAGAAACGGAGAACGATTCCGACAATCAACCTCTCCAGCACTTTATGTCTCCAATAAGGTAAGGGTTTACCATTATTTGTGTTTATATTGATTCAATCGTATGAATTAGTCATTAGAATATCAAGGGTTTTAGGTTAGATTTCACTATCCGTAGTTTTGTGGTTGTATTAAACTACCGATTATGTTAGTGTTCTTCATTGCTCATGAACATCATGCACAATCTGTAGTTATGTTTAGGTTATAAACTACCGATTGTATTACTGGACCAAAATTTACTGATAATCGGTAGTTTCGTATAGGGTTAAACTTCTGATTGTGCAAGTTAGTGATCCTCAAAAACATCGATCACAATCGGTAGTTAGATTTAGACATAAACTACCGATTGTATTACTGGACCCAAATTTAGTGATAATCGGTAGTTTCGTATAGGGTTAAACTTATGATTGTGCAAGTTAGTGATCCTCAAAAACATCGATCACAATCGGTAGTTAGATTTAAACATAAACTACCGATTGTATTACTGGACCCAAATTTACACATAATTTGTAGTTAAATTTTTTATGTAACTACCGATTATACGTGTTTCCATAGACTTTTCTGTTCCATTTTTTTATGCACAGTCGGTAGATAATGTAGAGCCCAAGCTACCGATTGTGCACAATCGGTAGTTAAGTTGTTTTTTATACTACCGATTGTACCGTTGTTTTTTTTGACTATCGATTGTAACAATATGTTGAGTTCAATTTACTTCGTCTACCGATTATGTACTGAAATAATTGTTCTTTATCTTGTATCAAAGAAGGGAAAGGCGATCTAAGCAAGGCCACGATACAATTCTATTGGGGCCTCGTCGTGAAGGGGGGAAGAAGGTTACCGCTAGTGCAAAGACAAAAGAGCGCTAGCGGAATTGTTATAACCGAAGGAACTCTACCAAGTGTTCCAAGAAGTAGAAACGAAGAAGAAGGAGGACCAAGTGTTCCACAAGATAGATACTTTGAAGAAGGAGGACCAAGTGGTAGACAAGAAGAAGGAAGTGGCTCAAATAAGCAAGCTAAGAAAAAAGGAGGACACAAGGTCCCCGACTCTTTGAAGATGAAGGGTCTACAACAAGGTTAGATCCCTGGCCTCCTAAGAGATGGAGGAGATCTATTGTTTGGGTACAAAGACTCTTGGGCGAAAGAGATTTACTCAACAGAGGTAATAATTATAAAACACCATTCTTAACATATTGTCTTTTTATTCCTTGAACCGTTAACTGTTATATCTTAATTGTTTTTTAATTCGTCGTGTATATTAGGACCATTCTAATGCGTTCCGTCTACTCAAACCTACGGCTGCACCAACAAAGATGAATGATTGGCCGTTAGAAATTGGGTGTCAACGGTTCAAGGAAATTATACTGAACTCGGGGCTATCTACGGCTGCCGAGAATTCAATGTTACCTCACGACCGGGTGTCTATATCGGCCTTCATGGAGATGATGCATCCTGAGACCGATACCTTCCATATGCCGTGGGGAGAGATGACGATCACCCCGGATGATGTGGTGCATATTCTAGCTCTCACTGACCATGGTACGACGGTGAAGTTTGATTATGTTAAGCAGTTAAGATGGGACCAGCTTTATGTTTACACTGAAGGTGCCTTGGTTGGGACCGAGCGACATCCGATCAAGAGTTCAACCGGTGCGCTACTTACAAAACCAGGCAATTCAGCATGGTTCAACTGATGAAAATGTTCAGAGGCACCAAGGCTAAAGAAAAGATGAACCTAGAGTTTAGCGATGACCAGGTCAAAGCTGCAGCCACTGCATATCTTCTATGTGTTTTGGGATGTCTAATTTTCCCCAATGCTAGTGGCAACCGGGTCGACGCCAACCTCCTACAACTTTTGCATCCCCTCCACAAAGTTCAAGACTATTCGTGGGGCACCGTATGTCTTGCGTTCTTGATGGAAGAGATGAGAAAGGCATCCAGGGTACAAACTAGCCAAATATCCGGGAACGTGAGCTTACTACAGGTATTTTGGTAACTCCATTGATGGTTTGTTTGTTATTTATTTTTTTCCTCTTTTAAGAATCAATTTTCTCATACTTGGTTTGATATGTACACTAGACGTAGATCTATGACCACTTCCCGTCCCCCGAGTTTTCCAGAGAGAATCCGGCATGGGATAAAGGCACACCCCGAGGCACAAAATACATCTTTGAAGGCAACCATTCAAGGACCAAGGAGCAGGAATTGATTTCTTTAAGGAGGAAATTAGACTCGATGGCGTCCAAAGATGTTTGTTTTGATCCATACAGGGAAGACCGAGCTAGTGGTCATATAGCGCGAAGAGTCTGAGTTGGCGTTGTACGATGGACCCTTGTGGCATCCAACTGGATATGTCATGTATAATGCCACAAGGGTGATGCGTCAACTAGGTTATGTCTAAGAAGAACCTTGGAGTCGTTTCAGGAGCAGGTTCGAGATGGACGTGGAGAATTGTGTTTGTGCTAAAGACTCAATCACAATTGTTTACTCTGGTAACCCATCAGTTGAACATTGGGACAACATGATGCAATCTATGATCAACGAGGGGAGACCTGTCACCCGAGATGATGAAGCAGATCCTGGCTATATGGTATTGTACCGGCAACATTCTCATCTTCACGTGATCCGTGAAGATAAAGGAAAGAGCATCAGGGTGCCCGAATATAGGTGTATCATCAAAGACAAACCCTCGGGCTATGAAAGGCTGGTACGTAATGTTATTTCCTTTTGATTTTAGTATTACGGGTCAATATTTTAGATTATAATCGTTTGATTGTTATTGCCTAAAAACAGAAAAAAAAGGTTTGCATTTTTCTCGAAGAAGATAGCTGGGTGCATAAATACGGGAGTGCCTCCATCAGTTGAGACGATGAGAGAGCATAAAGACCTCATTGACAACATCGATAATGAAGCCTATGCTATCAAGTTTGGAGAGAAATCTGTGAATAAGCCGAAGAGGCTAGCAGCAAAGTCGACCAAAAGATCTCGCGCTTCATCGAGTGCCGATGCTGAAGCAAATGTCCTTGAAGGTGAAGCCAATGCCGTTGATGCTGATATATTGTTATCCCCTGGTGCTCGTCGTCCTCGTACCAAAACTAAAGCTCATAGAAATTAGATTTTGGTTCTTTTGTTATGGATATGTCTTTGGTGTTTAACATTACTGGTGTTTTAACTGTCTAACATTTGAAATGATTTTATGTTCTTTTTGTGAGTTATCAATAGATTTGCAATCGATTTATTTTTAACAAGTTATTTTCTTCAAATTTTTCATTATATTCGGTAGTTAAGTGGTTTGAAAAACTACCGATTGTGTATATTCATCAACAATCGGTAGATAACAAACTACCGATTGTGTTGGCGTAATACAATCGGTAGATAAATATCTACCGATTGTATTTACCCCAGGAACTGCCTGTTCCTGGCCACTTTTTGTATGATAATCGGTAGTTTAAGAATTTATTAAACCACCGATTGTGCTTGTACAAAATGTTGAAATTTTAAAAAAAAATCTATTTCCAATTTGGGGCTACTTATTAGAAACGGTAGTTTAAGAATTTCTTAAACTACCGATTGTGCTTGTACAGAATGTTGAAATCTTTTTTAAAAAAATTGATTTCCAATTTGGGGCTACTTATTAGAATCGGTAGTTTAAGAATTTCTTAAATACCGATTTTGCTTGTACAAAATGTTAAAAATTTTTAAAAAAATTCGAATTCCAATTTGGGGCTACTTATGATAATCGGTAGTTTAAGAAT
>JAJJMC010021855.1:155272-187238 GCA_023531435.1 Papaver californicum | reverse complement strand
TGGGGCTACTTATGATAATCGGTAGTTTAAGAATTTCTTAAACTACCCGATTGTGCTTGTACAGAATGTTGAAATTTAAAAAAAAAAATCGATTTCCAATTTGGGGCTACTTATTAGAATCGGTATTCTTAAACTACCGATTAACAGAATCGGTAAATAATGGTGAACCCAAAACTTCTGATTGTTAATATTAGTTCGAACTTAGTGTACATATGTTTTGTACACTCTCGTTACACCAGGCCTCAACGGTTTTTTTTTTGAAAAAAAGAGCCGTTAAGTCTCTAATCTATATAAGGAGGGTGACCTCTTCTCATTTATGCACCTCCAATACATTTTAACTCTCCAACATCGAAGAAATCATCGTATATATTAATGGCTCAACCGTTCACGGTGGAGGAAGATTTATCGTTACGTAGGCGATATGTGCAATTCTATCCGAAGCGAGGAGAAGAACGTAGGCAAAATAGTGTAATGAGTATGAGTTATTTGGATAGTATAATCGAACATTTTTGTGTTGACACCGGGAACCCCAATAACCGTAATAAAGCTGATCTTTTTTGTCGATTTCATTCTATAGGCAGAGAAGTTGATCCATTTGTGAATTTAACTTATCTTGTCAATCGATAACGTTTGAGGGGTGAAACTAATTATGAAGTTATAGCGAGATCTCTCGAGGAATGACGACGATGGAAACGATCAAATTACCGTTACGAAGCTCATTTCGATATCATTAAGGTGATGGACAGATTCAACTCATTTAAGGTTCGTCCACGCCGTTAAAGCAGAAAGGAATTTTCCAAGACAATGTAAAATAATAATAGTGTAAAATGGCAGGTTTAATGAACAATATGTAGTAAGTTTATTTAAACAAGTTTTTCTTCGGATGTTGAAATAGTATTACGAAGTTAGATGTTAAGTAAAATCGGCATAATCGGTAGATAATAATGTTTCTAAACTACCGATTACATACAATCAGTAGTTATTAAATTCCTGTGCTACCGATTATCCACAATTGGTAGTTATTTATGTTCACTAACTACCGATTATGGCAAGAAAAGTCCTGGATAAAAAACCCAGTATAATCGGTAGATAATGGTGAACCCAAAACTTCCGATTGTTAATATTAGTTCGAACTTAGTATACATATTTTTTCTGTACACTCTTGTTACACCAGGCCTCAACGGCTTTTCTTTTGAAAAAAGAGCCGTTAAGACTCTATTTATATAAGGAGGGTGACCTCTTCTCATTTATGCACCTCCAATACATTTTAACTCTCCAACTTCGAAGAAATAACCGTATAGATTAATAGCTTAACCTATTCTCAACTAAAACAACCTCTTTTTCCATTTCTTTTCCTCTACCGATTCATCTACTCCCTTTACTCTCATTCTCCATTGAAAATGGCTCCAAATCTTTACCTAAACAATCAAAGAAGGGAAAGGAAAAGATGGTGATAGAGGAGTTCAAAACCATTGAAATCAATTCGTCAACCGATTCCGAGGCAGATATCTATGTTTTTGATCCTCGGCTCTTTTTAAGGGAGAAAGGCTTCTCAGGCATAAACCCATACTACAATGAAGCTGGAGAGTACATAGGTCCACTTCAGGCTGATCCTAAGGGGAACGAGAAGAAGAAGAAGAAGCGGTTGAAACTAGGACCAAGTCAAGAGTAACAAAGAGTGGAAGAATTTCATGAGATCAATGGGATTGATCACTTAGAATTTCTATAATTTGTTTTGTTTCGTTTATTCAGGTGTTTTTAGTTTTTTTGAACAAGTTTAATGAACAATATGTAGTAAGTTTATATGAACAAGTTTTTTTTCGGATGTTGAAATAGTATTACGAAGTTAGATGTAAATTGGCATAATCAATAGATAATAATGTTTCTAAACTACCGATTACATACAATCGGTAGTTATTAAATTCCCATGCTACCGATTAACCACAATCGGTAGTTATAAATTTTCAATTCCTACCGATTGTGAAAGATGAAGAGTTAGAAATTTTGGAAGGTTTTGAGAAATTCAATTTGGGGCGACACCTATAATCGGTAGTTTAAGTACTCCATTAAACTACCGATTATACAATCGGTAGGAATAAAAATCACGAGCCTACCGATTGTACAAAACTATAACTCGAAAAATCAATCTAAAACACTCTCGAATTCTCTTCCAAAACTAACTCAAATAATTTTCTAACACTAACTATAACCAAATTAATTAATTAATTAATCAAAATTAACACTAATTAAGTAAGGGTAGATTAACCATTATAAAAATTTTATGGATAAGGGATATAATGAGATTACTTCAAAATGACCTTATTTTGTTTTATTAATCACCCCTAAATGATTTTTGATCTCCTTCAAATTGGCCATGAAACAGAAGCACCTCTATAATGCAGTATGATGCTTGTATTGGTTCGCATCACCCTGATTTATTTTAAAAGTGTCATCACCTTGATGCCTTGTAATGAGCTCTAGTTTCTGGCAAGCCACAAAACGCCTGGTTATGTTATGCAATTTTTTTGCAATGCACTTCATATCATTACACAGGATCCCATTCCATAAAGACAGTCAAGTTGAGTTCGACTTGGTTAACAAAACAAATATCATTCATATAGCCTTTGGACATGCATGTAAACGCCACAACTCATATTTTCAAAACAAAATTGGGAGTACAGAACATCAAAACACTTCTAAGCTCTAACTTCTATGGCACTGTCAGTCAGAAATGCATACAACAAAAAGAAGAGAAAATGAATTTGTATGTATGTTCCGTGTCACAAAACAGAAGCATCATCACAAGTAATTGTCTAATTCGTCTTGAAATATATTATCTACTGTTCTCTATTCTTCGTTACGCACAAATGGACAGGGAGAATCTATCAGTAATACATATTCTTCAGTAGTTACCAGGAATCCTAGGAAAGGAGACTCAGATTCACGTTCTTTTTTTCTCCTTTTGTTTTCCATTATGTTTCTTCATGACACCAAAAAAAAATACAAGAATAGGCATGATTGAGATAGACCTTTGCTATGTAGCATAACACCAAGGATCCCAGTGAGATGGGTTGGAGCATGGTAGAAAAAGAGGTTGCACACCTTTCAGCTGTCTAAAGAACTGTTGGAACATGGTTTGCTTCTTCACTTTAATATAACACCACGAAAAATTTGTTTGACCTTTTCATTCGCCTGAAACAAACGTCTTCTCTGCATAGTATCTCTTTTCGGTTTCTGTCTTTTTTGCATTGCGTTTCTGCATATGAAGTTGAAAGATGGTAAAGGTAATTGTTCAACAGAGATGAAAATCACTCTTGTCAAAAGAGACAATACGAAGACAGCACTAACTTTTACCTCCCATCATTTTTAAGAAAACCATTTGTCATACATCAAAGAGTTAGGTATGTTAAAGTTCAACATATATAACTGTAACTCATGTGAAATTTCTTGAAACTACTATAATAGTGAGTATGAGTGGAGTAATCAAATAGGCAGAGTCTAGTTACAGAATCAAACTAAGATGTTCAAGTAAGATCTATTAAATAAAGTACCTTGTAAGCTTCAAGATTAGCAATTATCCTTTCCACAACTGAACTGGTGGTTATATTCTTAGGACTATCAAGCGTGCGAAAAATCCCCATACTCCTTGGAGCTGAATATGGATTAGGTGAATCCTACATAATTCATGATCACCTTATTAAATCTTTCACTTTGAACTGAACATAGAAAGAAGATCAGTTTACATCATGCCCATTGATGTGCACAATAACTTTAAACTTACTTTAAGTAAAGGATTGTTCTCTGCAATGGTTCCATGAACAACCAAAGAGATGTTGAAAGTTGTTATCTGCGCAAGTCAAAGAATATTAATCACCACAAACAATAGGAAAGTAGGAATCCAAAGGCCGTTAACCTTTGGGTTTAAAAAGAAGTACAAGACATATATAAGCCAGATGAACAAGAAAAGAAGATAGGTTTTGCAAAACAGCAATGTACATACAGCTACTAAGTTCTATAAAGCATAAATACTTGGATAAATACACACTATAAGCTCACGTACCATATCCTTCGTTACTTCCCAGGGTGCCCCGATGATAACCTCATCAACATACCGGCATGCTAACACACTAAGACTACGCTCATGAAGATGCATAATGGGAAGGTTATTTCCTCTGTGCTCACTGCATTGAAGCTAGGCATGTTAAAAACTCTAACCTTACATAACAGAAATATCTCAAACCCTGTGAAGATCAGTGATCTCACATGGAATACTACGAAGAATTCACACATGATGGGCGCTGAAAATGAAAATCTGTGTAAGAGAAAGTGATACCTCACAGTTTGGTCAGTGTGGATGCCCACAAGCAGAAAATCTCCAAGCTTCCTCACACTCCTAAGGATCTGAGCAGAAATAGAAAGTACCCCTAAGTACATTATTGCTATTTTATGTGTAAGTCAAATGTTTATGTTATGTATGTTTAACAAATGGTAATGATGAAATGGCTTATTAGCTTTCAAGGATTTGCCAAACAACTCCTGTCAGAATTGGATATCAAAATATATCCACCTTGTTAGTGGTTAGAGCTTATATAGCTTTCCGTTGCAGGATCTTTCTGAGTTCTTTAGCTAAGTGGAAGTTATTATCCTAAGATGCAGCATGTTTTGGATTACCAACTAGACAGAGAAACTAAACATCAAAACTAGATGTTCAACAAACCAATGACAGCTGTTCAGCAGCAACGAAACCAACTGAACCATGCACCATGCATAACCACACAAAGTGAGCATACTTCTGCAAATTTTGGTTACAGTACCTCCACATGTCCGGCATGAAAGAGATCAAAAGCACCATCAATATATACCACACGAGCATTTGGTCCAGGTCCCTGAAAGAAGAAAAAAATGACCATGCATTGGATTCATTAGAATGTTATATCTAATGTCTTCACATTTTATTGATTTTCTCACTGTCAGCTAATCAGATGGAAGATCCAATTTTACTCCTAAGAGGCACTTACAAAATTTCATGCATCATTTACTTGATTAATCAAAGAAAATAAAACTGAAATACCTTGCCATTTGAAAACTGAACAATCCGTCTAGAAGTAGGTAGAAATGATACTTGGGTTTTGCTACCACTTTTTTCTTCAGCTTTCGTGGCATTTGTGCTTTGGATTGGTTCAGGCACTGTTGCATTAATAACATTTTCATCAACTTCTGTATCCTTCATCGAGGAAAGTATCCTTCCTAAATAATATTAAAATTAATCAGATCAATACAGGAGTCAGGAGAAGAGACATAATAAACCAATATCCCAAAAACTGATCCCCACAGAAAACTTATAAATAATTTACTGTTAGACGGATAGGTAGAAATATAGTACCTACAATGTCTGTGCTCGAAACACCTTCAGTTCTTTTTATCTGCTTGTAACGACCCACTTTCTTTGCTAGAGCATAAGCATCAGTACCATCTGGGAGTAGACAAGGATCATCACCGTGAATAACGAAGTCAATCTGATGTTCATTGAATAAACAACTCATGAATTGCTCAGTAATTTCATATGGAGCGTTGGCAATGACTTCATCAACCCATTTCAAGCCCTTAACAAGAACCAACCTATGAAAGAGTCCTTATATTAGATCATATTACTCAACATCGAGCATGCAAATTCATAGGATTCTCAAATTTATAGCAAAGCAATTGAATTAAAAACCAAAAGAGATTATACCTTTCTTCCATAGCTAAAACAGGAGGACCTTTATTTGCGATAATCTCTTCATCGCTAACAACACCCACAACCAAAACATCACCCAAAGCTTTAGCTTGTCTCAACGCATTTGCATGACCATAATGCATAAGATCAAAACACCCATCCATGTATACTCTGACAGGTTTCTTTACATATTTCTTCTTATGAAACAATCTCAAATCTGGCCAGTAAAATGGCAAATAATGCACACCAATTCCGCTGAAATAACTCGTGGATAACCCAAGAACAGCAGCTGTAAGCATTATACCTCCAAAAAAGTGTGGGTAATAATATACACCATCCCAGATCCAATTATGACTATCATATTCCATGGATCCCATTTTCTCCTTCACCCTGTAAAAACAAAAACAAATCCATGGTCAACAAGGGTCAACCAAGGTCAATGCCAACCCGATTTCTGAGCAAAATTGAACTTTCAAGTGGAACAAAAAACCTAAAAGCAAACAGTAACACAGGATTTCATTCCATCAAAACACAAAATCTGAAATCTAAAAAAGCCAAAAAAATAATTAAATCAATCCCAGGTTGCCCATACCCTTTATAAACAATCACTAAAACATGAAATTAAAGAAGAATCAGAGGTAATGAAGAGAAACCCAGATTTAATTTAACAAGAAAAACATGAAAACATCATAAAGGTACCTCCTTTGAGAGGTTTTCCCAAACAAAATTCAATGGAAGGAACAATAGGAATCAGGGGTTTTAATTGATTTTTGCTCACCTTTTTCAACAGACAAAGTTGAAACTATCGAAAGCTGGACGAATGGATGGATGGAGTGGATATATGTATGAAATTTGTCAGAAAGGATCTTACAATTTCTTGTTGAAGAAAACTTTCATTTTTATGCAGAAGTTTCCTTCCTTTCTCTCTCTAAAAACAATACTTTCTTTTTTAGAGAGAGAGGAGGGGCTCCAACGCTCCAATGGAGCTCCCATAAAATGGATTTGTATTTTTATAATCCCATAATTTTTGGTTGTGAACTGGCTTGAGTATACAACAAATCTACACCGTCAAATGTGTTTAGCTAACCATGTGACAGCGGGGGTGGCAGATTTTAGTCACAAGATTGTGTTTGTTTACTTGCTAGCTAGTTGCTTGTCGGATAAAACAGTGTGGAGGGGTTGCCCATATCGTAAGCTTGAGATCACCTTTTTTTTTTATAGAAGATCACTTGTTAATGTCAAGTTGTCAACCTTAATTTTACATCTCATTCACCTATACCGGCTATACCAATTTTCATGATATTTTTCATAGGGAGAGGAAAATATGATATGAGGAGCGTGAAAACTATAGTCAACTGGTTAAACAAAAACTATTCCTGAAAATTTAGTTCATTCCGATTTGATTCCTAAAGTTTCTGACTTATAGGGTAGGATAATGGATCCTTAGATATTGCTAACTTAGATATCCAATTTGGTAATGCTTCTGCTGAGAAGATTATCTATGTTAATTTCCTTGTAAACCAGTTGTTTACTCCTGATATGAGGGTTTGAGAACTTTCAAATGATGGTAAATTATGTCTATTTTATTTGAGAGGTCCTAGATCCATACCAAATAAAAAACCTTGAAGGTGTATTTAGAACATCAAGTTCTTCATCGTGTATAATCATTTGTTTGGGAGAATGTTAGGAATTCTTTTTATGTTCGCATGGTGATAAATTTCAGAATGCCTATTACTTCTCTAGTTTGTCCTAAATATTTATCTAATGATGAATTCATCATGCATGCTTTAGTTTTATGCCCTAATTTCTATCTTATTGAACATTAAAAACTTTGTTTTGAGGATAATACCCTCTCTGCTAAGCTGAAATTTTGGTTACTGCAACCCTCTTATTCTTGAATTGTGGAGCATAGTCATCTTCTGTCTTTTATCATGTGGTTCATCTTGTCTATTAAAAAGAAAAAAAAAATTCTATTTAGTGGTCAGGATAAGAATCATTCAAGTGTCCTTAAAAAATCTTTGGGTATGACTATGACTACGACTAAAATTCTTTCTATAACCCTGCAAGCATTCTATCATATCTTCGGAGTTCATAAGTGGATGTCATCTCCCTTAGGATGGTTTATATGCAATATTGATGAAGATTTTGATTTTATTCTTTTTGTTAATGTCGTATAATTATTATGATTCAGGCCTCTGCTTATAGAGTCATTATTTGTGAGATTCTATCTTTTGTGGTTCATTCTATAGCTGAAGCAGAAACTAGAGCTATTTGGGATACAACGAAAAATTCCATGGAGATTTAAGTTATTTATGTCATATTTGAAAGTGATGATAGAAATTTGATGGGTCAGTTTTCAGCTGGAAGTTTGAAGGCAATCAACAAACATATGTTTTATTTAAAGACAATTCTTACTTTAAGTTTTCTTTTGTTGCATGTAGTTTGTATTTTCCATTGTTCCTAAAAAAAAGCTAATGATGTAGCATATTTACTTTCCCTGAGGGTTAGGATTGAATCTGGAAAAGGTTTTATGTATTTATCTTCCCCATGATTTGGTGACAACCAATTTTCGAGGAGGATCAGTAGCCTATTAGGCTTTTGCTTATAGGAAATAAAAAATAATAATAAGATAAATTGATTACCATGTTTGAGGTGGCGACCCTTGAACTTAGTTTGTAACTTTAGATGGTAAAATTTTGACAAAAGCGAAAATTGTAAATTTATTTGTCCTGGATCAGAACTATCGAATTTACAAGTTTAATTATGTCTCTTTTCAGAAATATAGAACATAAATGTCTATAACACTTTCGAACTAAGAGTATGAATTTTAGTAATAAATATAGGCATTTTCCGTTGTCACATTTGTCGTTATGGCATTTTCCGTTGTCTCATTTGTCGTTGTGACCATTGTCAATATCATAATTTTTCCATGGCCATACTAGGTCTTCGAGGACCCACCTCCCTTGCTCGGTCCTCAATGACACGATGACATGCCTGTCCTCGGGGACCCACCTCCCTTGATCGGTTCTCAAGGAAACGATGCCATGCCTGGACCTCGAGGACCCACCTCTCTTGCTCGTTTCTCAGGGACACAATATCATGCTTGGACCTCGAGGACCTACCTCCCTTGCTCGGTTCTCAGGGATGTGCTACCATGCTTGGTCCTCGAGAGCACCTCCCATGCTTGTCCTTAGAGAACACCTCCCTTGCTTGGCCCTTAAGGACATGCCACCATGCTTAGTCTTGAGAACGCCATCCTTGCTTAGTCTCGAGAACGCCACCCTTGCTGGGTTCTCAAGAGCATAATGCCAATTTTTCTTGGAACATTCGAGAATTCACCGGCCCTTGCTTGGTCCTCAAAACACATGGCGCCAACCTTGCTTAGTCCCCGGGAGCATGGCGCCAATCCCATGCTCGGTCCTTGAGAACTTTTGCATGATCTAGACTTTGGACCCTTCCAAGCTTGTGCCATTCCCAAGCCTGCACACATCCAGGTTTTCCTCTTCCAAGTTTGTGCCATTTCCAAGTCTTGCCACTTTTAAGCTTGCGCACTTCCAAGCTTAGACCTACTAACTATAATAGACATGACACGTAGTTAAATTATTCGAAAGAGTCATTCATATGACCCAACCATGAAATATTCGAGACATCAAACGTGTCACAGGGGGATACTCTCATTGAGGTATTGGTTTAACGGTTTATATCATGTGAGGTGTAACCAACGTTGTACCATACCGGATTTCGGTTCGTACCGGTCGAGAGAGATACACTGGTACGCCGGTATATCGGGAAAATTTCGGTTTAAATACCGGAAAAATATCAGTCTATATATTTTATACCTATAATTTTTATAAAAAAAATACTAGCTCACATTTTATAACTATAAATATATTTCAACACGTTATAACAAATGTTTTTTCATAAAGTTTAGAAAGAAAAACTAGTACTCATCCAAAATATATAGATCCATAGATTTCATACACAATTCAAATTTCAAACTGTAAACACAAAATAAATAACAAAAACAACTTCAAATTTCACCATCTAAAGTACTAACTAGACGTGGAAGTTTATTTAGCCAAGTCTTTGTGTCGGTGTTTTTTGCTAGGGTGGTAGAATAATAAACAACAATAGAAAACATGGAGATGTAAGAAAGATTTTAGTTGCCACTTGCCACATATTTTTTGGACGCATCACAATCATACCAACACATGGCAGTGGCACTCAAAAGAATCCAAAGAGTGTGATCATCATAATAAAACTAAAACCCACGACTATCATTGTCCTTTACTCCTTACCTACACTCATCTAAAAACACCCCTCTTCTGTTTTTGTTCAATGAGAAAAATCAGTAGGAATAGAATGAGCTTTTTATGATCCTCCTCCTCCTTCTTCTTCTTCTTCTTTAGGGACAGGAAATGGTGAAAGGGAAGAGATATGAATGGAACCCATGGTTGATTCTCAAGCAAAACCAGCTACTAGTAAAAATTGGAGTCTCATTTTTTTTGTTGGTCTTGTTTTCATTTTTCTTTACTCTAGTCCTTCTTCCATTGCAAAAGGAGTACCATCTCGGGATAAAAATTCACTGGATGATGCAGAAGAGATACAAATTCTTCATAAAGGTTAGTCATTTTTAGACTTCACTTTGATTTTGCATGTGTGATCAGATTGGGTGCTTGTTAAAATTTGGCTTAGTGTTGCTTGAATGTTCATAGTACATTAAGTTGAGAGTGACAACAATTTTTGCTTTACAGCAATGTCTATACAAAATGAACAAAGAAGAGAAAGTAGAGAATTCATCTCATAGCTCGACTCAGAATGATTTGATATGTATTAAGCAGGGCACAACTTAACTTGTTCGAAAAACAGAATACAGAACACAAGGCATATAATTACCCCCTCAAAATGTTACAGATAATTGTTGATTCTGAATTTTCTCTTCCCCACTGGAAACTGAATGAAGAACAAATTCAGTTCCTCTGAATCTATTCAGTTCACAATACTAGTTTAGCAGGTCCAACTGTCATTGCTCTTATCTACAACAACCCAGTAGCAAGTGAAATATCAGCAACTAAACCTAATTTAAAAACTTTTTCATCAAAATATACGAATTTTAAAGTAAACCATGAAATTAAATTCAACAATGAATTTGAAAAACAACAAATTCACAGAAATATGTTTCAGCCTAGTGTTTTAGGAATCAGGATACATCAATCATGAAAACCAAACCTAGAATTGATTGATACGAAGAAGAAGAAGAAGAATACCTATGTTTTTGTTGTTGTTGTTTAAGATTGTTGTTGTTGATTGATACGAAGAAGAAGGAAGAGATGAGGCGCAGAAGAAGGCAGAGAGAAATGAAGAAGAAGATCGATTGTTTTAATCTTCTGACGCGAATAAGGGTCGTTGGATTAGATTAGTTTTTTCATCTGACGGCCAATAAAACGTACCGGACATAACCGGTTAAATCGGGTAAAACTGGTATTAATCCGTATCGGCCGATTTTACCGGGAAAATACCGTTTCGCCGGTTTGTTACAATTCGTTTCGCTCCACGGTCGGTACCGGTAAAACCGCCGAAATTTCGACCGTACCAGCCGGTACGTACTACATTGGGTGTAACTAAACACCCGCGATGAAAATGAATTAAAAGGAACGTTAATATAGGGGAGAATAATGAGCATTACAGTACGGGATTCTCCCAAAAATATATTACACCAAAGTCAAGTTTTAGCAATACAAATTTGTAACGGCTTATGGGCTGTTGCGAATTTGCAACTAAAAATGGTTGTTACAAAATATTCGCAACGGCCCATCGCCATTACAAATTTCATAACTGCTTTAGAACAAATTTGTAACTGACATTTTAAATGTGTGATCCGTTCGTGTGTAAGTGAACACCTAAGTGCGTAGAAATAAATATGTTTCCTCCCAAAGTCTTAAAATATTTAGAACTCTGAAACATGTTTCCGCCCAAACAAGTGCCATGGTGCCATAGTTGATAACCCTAAACTTTTGATTTTTTTTTCAGAAGCTCCTCTCGTTACCAACTTACATCATTGACGCAACTTCTTCCTTTTTGTACGTTTCTACTACCATCAGCAACTTCGAAAATGGAAATCCCTTTAACAACCACATCAAAATATGTATAAGTTCAGATCTTCGTTCATTAGATAGTGTTTTGTCAAACTTAGAGTTCTAGATCTAAGGCTTTTAATGGGTTTTCATTAAAGGTTTAAGTTAGGGTTTGTTTCTCTTCAAATTTGCATAAGTTCATTCTTAACTTCCATACATGAATATGATGAAATTGTTCCAGTTGAGCTCGTTGGAGAAGAACTTGTCTCGTAAGTATTAAATGGACCTAATTTTAGATTATATGTACCAGTTGTGATGATACTGATGGTGGTGTTGTAAGTATTAATTGGGGTTATTGACGTGGTGGTGTTGATGTGCAATTTAGTTATAATATAGACCATCAGCTCCTGCTCATCGTAGAAGAAAGTCCTCTCAGCTATGATGCCATCTTTAGACAGGTTAGTGATTATAAAAATTTCATCTTTTTTTGGTTGTCTTTGTTTTTGGTAATTCCTTGCTGATATTATGAATCTGAGTTTGATTTATTTAGTTGTAATTCTTATGATTCAATTGGGTTGTGTAAGATAAATTGAGTCTAGGTTTGAAACCCACTACTCTTCTATAATCCACAGATTATAAGTTTAAGAAAAAAAATATCATAAAGTCTTTCTTCTAAAGACATTTTAGTAGCATATTTATACTATAGAGATAAACCTAAATAAGAAAACCTAGGAATAAGAACATAAAAAAAAATTAAAACATTCCTAAACTGCATCAACATTCCTAAAGAAAGCATGAAATACCCCTATATCAACCACCCTTGTTGAAATCAAGCTCGTCTCTGACGAGAAAGTTGCTACGACTTCAGCATATATCTCAGGATCAATTCGCTTCAGTTCCTCTTCCGTTCCATGTACTACTCCTAGATGACTTCCCAAGCCACTTGACTAGGAACTGTCGATACGGGTTACCTCGTCGAGACCTAGTCTCCTTCATATCAAGCACTTATTGGATGACATTAGGTGGTTCGATAGCTATTTCCTCTTACACAGATTGTTGAACATTGGATGTATCAGCAACATCGACCTCATCGAAACCATAAAACTCATACAAATTAGAAACATTGAAAATAGGAATGATTTGTAGATCGTTAGGTAACTCAAGAACATAAGCATTAAAGCTGATCTTTTTGACTATTTTATATGGACCCATTTTTCTTGATGCTAACTTGTAATATCTGCCCCGTGAGAATATCTCTTTCCGCATAAACACCATAACCATATCTCCTTCTTGAAATTCTTTATGTTTGCGATTGGAGTTAGCGGCATTCATATATCCCTTCTTTTGGTGATTGCTGCTCTCACTTCTTGATGTATACTCTTTATGTGATCAGCAAAAGCCTCACCTTCACTGCTGAATTGTGTATCCAAAGGGAGTGGTACAAGGTCGACAACATGTTGTGGATGGTAACCATATGCAGCCTCAAAGGTGTTCTTTTAGTCGTACGGCTAACTGAATTATTGTATGCGAACTCAGCTTGAGATAAAATCTGGTCCCAGCTCCTAATATGATCTCCGACTAGACTCCTCAACAGATTACCCAAGCTATTATTTACTACTTCTGTTTGGTCGTCAGTTTGAGGATGGGCAGTAGTTGAATAACATAAATCAGTTCCAAACTTCTTCCATAATGTCTTCCAAAAGTTTCCTAAGAAATTGACATCTCGATCCGACACAATAGATGATGGAACTCCATGCAAACGTACGACCTCGTTGAAAAATAGGGAAACAATATTTAGAGGCATCAGCAGTCTTAGAACAAGGGATAAAGTGAGCCATTTTAGAGAATCTATCAACCACAATAAAGATGGAGTCATGTTGTCTGGCTGTCTTTGGTAATCCCAACACGAAATACATACTGAGATGATCCAGGGAGAGTGAGGAACATGTAATGGAGTATACAAACCAGTATTTTGTGACATCCGTTTCGCATATTGGCACAAGCGACACCTTTTAACTAATCTCTCAACATCCTTGTCCATAGAAGGCCAACAATATCGATTTTTTATAGCCTTAAGAGTTTTATCTCGACCCCAATGACCTGCTAATCCTCTACCATGAATCTCTCGAATAATTTTCTCCCTTAAAGAGCCAACAGGAATACATAATTTATTACCTCAAAAAAGATAACCATCATAGATAACAAATGGGGTACCTGGAGTTGCTGAGGATGCACTCAATTGTTGTATTACTGAATCGAAATACGAATCAACAGCATATTGTTGTTTAATATCCTCAAAAACAACTATGTGAGCTTGCATCGATGTCACCAGTACATGTCGGCGACTAAGAGCATCATCCACTTTGTTCGTTGCACCTGATTTGTGCTTTAGGGAAAAAGTAAACTCTTGAAGATAGTCAATCCACTTTGCATGTCGAGGTTCCAGTTTCTTTTTGGTCTATAAAAAACGCAAAGCTTCATGATCTGAATAAACCATAAAATCTTTATGGACAAGATAATATCTCCAATGTTGTAAAACACGAATTAGGACATAGAACTCTAGATCATAGGTTGAATATTTCTTTTTAGCTTCTGTCAGTTTTTGCTGAAGTACGCTATAGGTCTGTTTTCTTGGCTCACAACAACACCAATTCCCACATTTGAAGCATCACATTCCACCACAAAAAGCTTTTCAAAGTCAGGCAGAACTAACACCGGGGCTTCAGTTATTAACTTCTTAATTCTCTCAAATGCCAGCAACGCATCCTTTGTCCACCGAAACGTTTCTCCTTTAAGACATTCAGTTATGGGGCTCATAATGGCATTAAACCCTCTTATAAACCTCCTATAGAAAGTAGCCAACCCATGAAAACTACACACCTCAGTAAAAGATTGAGGAACAACCTATTCCACAATTGCTTGGACCTTCACATGGTCATCCTTTAAACCATTAGTTGATACAATATATCCTAGAAATTCTACATCTTTCCGTAAAAACGAGCATTTCTAAGATTGAGATTTAATTTTCCTTCGAAAGGACCTCCATCAACTGCCTTAGATGAACTAAGTGTTCTTCCTTTGTACTACTATACACCAATATATCATCAAAGTATACCACTATAAAGGAACCAATGAAAGGACGTAACACCGTTGTCATCATGCGCATGAACGTACTGAGCATTGGAAAGTCCAAAAGGTATGACAAGCCATTCATAGAGGACATCCGGTGTTCTAAAAGCGGTCTTTCATTCATCCCCAGCGCGAATACGTATTTGATGGTACCCGCTTCGCAAGTCCAGCTTTGAGAACACCTTAGCACCAGCTAGCATATCTAACATATCCTCAAATCTAGGTATTGGGAACCTGTACTTGATAGTAACTTTGTTAATTATTCGACTACCTATACACATTCGCCAAGAACCATCTTTCTTGGGTGTCAAAAGGGATGGTACAACACACAGACTCTTGCTCTCTCTATTCTATATCTTGTCAAGTTAGGTAAGGCGACGCCTGGTACCAATTCAATGGCGTATTGTATGTCCCTCATAGGTGGCAGCATATCTGGTAACTCAACATGAGCAAGTTCCTGAAAACTTTTCAACAATATAGCAACTTCTGGTGGTTGTTCGTCGTTGTACGTGTCGTCATTTGCTGTGGATTTACACATCGATGCATAAATCACACCTGACTCCCTGCTTTCCAGTTGAAACTGTTTACATGTCAATAGACTTGTTGATTGTACCTTCTCATCATTACCTCTTTGCACTTCTTCTTCTCACATAGGATGCATCGTCATCTTCTTTCCGTTACACATAAAGGTGTAAGTATCAGCTTCGGTTAAATGAGTCACCTTCTTGTCAAATAGCCAAGGCCTTCCCAATAGTATATGACAAGCATCCGTTGGTGCTACATCACACCATACTTCATCTTCAAAAAGACCGATAGAGAATTTAACTAGGCACCTTTTTGTAATTGGCACCGCGTTTCTATTTTTGAACCAACCAATCTTATATGGATGAGGATGCTTCTTGGTCGACAAAATTAACTTGTCTACTACTTCTTGAGACACTTGGGTTCGAAAGATATTTTGCAAACCTTACCTCCACAGAAAACTTGGGTTCGAAAGATATTTTTCCGCCTCCAATCTTCCTCCTCGTCCTCAATCTTAGGACATGTAAGAATTATGCAAACAACTAGACTCTCTCCTTTCACATGCAGCAAGTCTTCTTTTTCATAATCAGATTCGTCATATCCTGGTTCCCCAAGTATGTCTTCATCACCATCATCTTCAATGAAGTTAACTCGTTTGTGTAGGCAAGTGTACGTTATGTGGTCATCCCCTCCACAGTTAAAACATTTTGAGGATAAACGATTATTGGCCTTGTGCACTGCACTTATAGTATGAGCATTTGATGTGCTGGCTGCTTATTTGCTCTTAATATTCCAAGTTGCTTCCTTTGGTGTTGTCCTATTCCAATTGGATGTAATTCCCATACGACTAGCAGAACTCCTTCTCTTCGAATGGCGATTCACCCTTTCTTCCGCTTTCAATATGCATAAATAAGCTTCTTATAAGTTTGTAACCCGTAACAGACCAAATTCTTCTCGAGTGTCTAAGTTAAGACCAATAATATACTCGCAGCAAGTTGTTCGGATGTTTCATTCAAACCAACTCTTAACGATAGATTATAGAACTCTGTTGTGTACTCCTCAACGCTAAAGTTATGTTAGCAAAAATTATGGAACTTTTCATACAACTTCACCAAGTAATCAGACGGAAGAAACTGTTTTCACAACTTTTATTTCATGTGATCCCACATCCTGATTTTCTCATTGCCTTGTATCGTACGATGTTCCTCCACCTTCTTACACCATTGTAGTGCCATTCCTTTTAATTTTAACTTCACAAACAACACCTTACGAGTTTCATCCATAGGCTTCCAATCAAAATAATGCTCTATGCTAGCCTCCCAATCTAGAAAGTCTTCAGCATGCACTCTCCTAGTCATATCACCCACCTCGACTTTCACCCCTCCGGTGTTCAAGTCAAGGTCTTTGATCAATTTGTCTTCAAGCCTTCCATGATGTGGTTCATGAACAACATGGTTATGAAAATGGTTTTCATTAAACGCGTGTTCATCATCCTCTGATCCTCCTTCCGGTGAATACAAATGGTTGTGTCGGCCTTCCGATATCTCCATACGGGCTCTCGCACGTCCTTGTTGCTCTCGGTTTACCACCCGCTGCAACACGTTCTCCATAAAGGTTCGTACCTCAGGAGAATTTGTGTTTCCATTACCTCGACCACCACCTACACCTATGCCTCTACCTGCCATTGTACTTAACTAGGGTTTGTGGGTTGTTTTTCTTCTAGCGCCAATTGATGGGTTTCTTAGATGTGAAACAGTAAAGTAGAGATATAGAACAGAGATAATTGAATAGAACTCAGAATTTTAAACAGTAGAACGCAGATAAATTGAGTCTAAGTTTGAAACCCACTACTCTTCTATAATCCACGGATTATAAGTTTAAGAAAAAAATATCATAAAGTTTGTCTTCTAAAGATATTCTAGTAGCCTATTTATACTATAGAGATAAACCTAAATAAGGAAACCTAGGAATAAGAATAGAAACAAATTAAAACATTCCTAAACTGCATCGACATTCCTAACAAAAGAACTTTCCTAAAGAAAGCATGAAATGCCCCTGCATCAGTAAGTTGTTAGACTCAACTTTTCAGTGTTTATTTAGTTCCAAAATTAGGGATGCAAAATCCACTGTTATT
Organism: Papaver californicum; assembly: GCA_023531435.1. Classification (NCBI taxonomy): domain Eukaryota; kingdom Viridiplantae; phylum Streptophyta; class Magnoliopsida; order Ranunculales; family Papaveraceae; genus Papaver; species Papaver californicum. The sequence continues at coordinate 169,663 of JAJJMC010021855.1, read as the reverse complement.
CATGTTATTCTTATCCAAAACCTTTAATTTGATGCTTGATTATGAATTTATATGGGAGCATATTGTATAGGCCATTGAATGAATTCAAATGGGTTGGGTTCCTACTGATTGTATTGGTTAGTAATGTAATATATCATATAGGAAGTGTTGTTGGATGTATGTTCCTTGGGTCAGTTAGAGGAGTGTGATATATCAATTCATCACCAACAACAGGTTTCGGTAGGAATATGTGATTTAGGAGACTATATAGAGCTAACCATTTCTCTTTTCCTTTCGGTACCCCTTAGTTCTCGGACCATATATTGCGAGGATGTAAGTGTTCTTTACTCAAGGTGTTTACATTACATCCTTTTTTTTAGGCGACATTACATCCATTTGGTTTAATCAACTAACAAACCTGTATGTTTGCCAACAATCAATTCAACATCTTTAGTTATGGATTATCATCTTAGTCGTTTTGGCTTATACATTGTAGAGTTATTCATTGGTTTGGACTCATAAAGTTTGTTAAATTTGGAGTTTTGAACATTAATGTAATCCTTTGTGTTACTGTCTCTCAGTGTTTAGTACTTGTGTTCTAAATTATTGTTAGCTTGTTGTTGTTGAAGATTTTAATTGGAAATTATTATATAGGTGATCTTGAATGATCCAGTCCTTGGTAAATGAGATGAAGAAGGAAACTTTAGTATCATTCTTTTGTGGATGAATTTCTTGAAAATGCCTAATATAGTTGAATGCTGAATGTTGTCTCTTTCTCGTGTCATGCACAAATCTGCATCATGTGAATAACTTGAATGTTGTTTCCATACTTTTAATACGTTGGACAAGGCATTGGTTTAGTGGTGTTATCTGATTTTCTAATATCATATAGTGGTGTATTTTTGTGAATAAGCTGAATTAGTCGACATAATTATGTTCTCTGAATTTGGTTAATAGAACTCTTGCCGAGAAGTTGAACATGAATTTTGAAGAGGCAGAGAGATGGATTGTGAATCTTGTTCAGAATGCAAAGCTTGATGCTAAGGTTCATTCGAAGCGAAAAACTGTTGTAATGGAGACCACTCCTCTCAATGTGTAAGTATCTTCTAATAGCCACCACACAAAAGATGCTGACTAGACACGACATTTCATCACTCCACATAGATAATCACATGGTATTCATATGGTGTTGCCAAGTCATGAAATAATAACATGTGTATATAAATAGTATTTTGTAAAGAGAAAACAATTAATAAAAATCATTTTATCTTTTCCTCATTTGTTATTTCCGTTATGGTATCAGAGCATTTTTCTTGGGAAAACGCTAGAGAAGAATTAATTTCTTTTTCTTCAGATCTGTAAATGCCATTAATGGCCTAAAATTGAAAAGATCACCTTATTCTTCGCATTCTTCTTGATATTTTCTTGTTTCACACCAGACAAAGAAGAAAAATTCTCATTAAAATTTCTTGGAAAGTAACGTTTCTTCTCGTTTCTTGAAGCATTCAATGCAAAATACAGAAAAGTCATTCAACGCTGTCAGTCGCGTGCTTCTTCAGAGCTTTGGAAACAGCAATATTCATTTCTCTTTTCTTTGAAAGCAGAAAACACGGTAATCAATTACTTTCTTCCTCTTTATCTGTGTTTCGTCAACATCATCAATGTCAGACGCATCCTTCTTGATTCAGAAGAAATACCAAGAAACCAACGGTTTCTTCTGTATTGATAAGTTACAAAACAAAAGCTAGTGGATTTCATTAACTCACAGAGAATCTCGAGACACATCTATCAGAGAGAAACTTCGAGAAACCAAATCATTCATATATAGGATGTAAAAGAACCAGAGGTAATTTTTTTTTTACTTCTCTCTTCTTCAAATTTCTCATCTACTCTCTATTCTTCTACTGTTAGTTTCTCATTTCATCTCTGATCTTAAATACAAACTAGAATTTCTGGTTTTAAACTATCAAGAGGTATCAAATCTACTCTTGATAATCTTTACCCAGATTTTCTTGTTTGTAATTGAGTTGATCATTTTCTGTTCCTGATCTACAATATCTCTGTTCTCAATCAAATCTTCGGATCTTCTATATGATTGAAACTTTTCCAACCTACTACATCTTTGGTCATGGAAAATACTTCAACAAATCCTTTCTCCAAAATACCACTGAATCAACTCTATAACTTCATTCATTTGAAGTTAATATAAGAAATTTTCTTGTGTGGAAAAATCTCCTGAATCCAATCATTCAAAAATACAAGCTCAAAAAATTTCTAGATGGTTCATATCCTTGTCCTCTACAGTTCACTAATCAGAGAAATCAACAAAACGGAGTTGAAAATCCACTTTATAGTGAGTGGATTGATGAAGATTCAACTATTACAATATGGATAAACTCCACAATCTCTGATTCAATCATTGCATACTTTACTCATTCAACAACTTCAGCCTCTCTCTGGCAAAACATTGAAAATCGTTTTGGTAGAGCCTCTTCAACCCATTCCATCCAGTTAAGAACAAAACTTCTTTCCATCACTCAGGGAACACGTTCTATTTCTTCAATAATTCATGAAATCAAAAACCTATCTGATCAACTAGCATCTGCTGGAGAAATAGTCAGTGATCAAGAACTAGTTGTAATCACTCTCAAAGCATTTAATGATGACTACATCCCCTTCGCAACATCGATGCGTCACAGATATCCACCAATAAACTGTGTTGAACTTCATAATAATCTTCAGAGTGAAGAGACTGTTGTTCAAGAACGCATAAGGATACAAAAAGAGGAACATCATGCAAAAGCTTTCTTCACTAACTATGGCAGAAACTACAACACAGGTTCCTTTTCAAATCAGAGGGGGTATCACAGACCAAATCAAAGGAACATGAACTATGGCCATAGAAATCCAAATCCAACAATTTTTCATAAACAAATCACTGACAGAGGAGTAAGTCAGACTAATAAACCAGTTTGTCAAATCTGTAATATTCCAGGTCACATAGCTACTACTTGTACACAGAGGCTCAATTTTTCTTATCAAGGGAGAACACCACCAGCAAATCTTACGGCAATGTTGGCTGCAGCTGATATCTTCGGTGATGAGGAATGGATAGCAGACAGTGGTGCTACCCACCACATCACATCTGATAGCAACTTACTACAAGAATTCACACCATATGATGGCACAGAGACAATACAAACTGCAAACGGTGAAGGTATGCAGATCACACATCTAGGTAAAACTCGAAAATCTACTGGTGTTCATTCTTTCATACTCAACAATGTTCTAGTTGCCCTTAGAGCATCTCATAATCTTCTTTCAATTCAAAAATTTGCTGATGATAATCATTGCATCTTAACCTTTGATTCATCTGGTTTTCTATGTGAAGGACAAGACCACAGGGAAATTACTTTTCCAAGGTCCACATAGGAACGGTCTCTATCCCTTTTCATTCAACAACACCAATCATGCTCCACAACCACAAGCATTACCATATACAAAATATGATGTCCTTACACTTCACAGGAGGTTTGGCCATCCATCATTCCAGACTTTACAAAAGCTGTGTCACATCTTACATCTATCCAGTCCTATAAGAAAACCATTATCATGTATGGACTGTCAAGTTTGTAGAAGTCATAAACTACCATTTACTATGTCTCATTCTGTAGCAAATAAGCCTCTTCAGTTATTGCATATGGATCTCTGGGGACCATGTCATATAGTATCTGCATCAGGAAACATGTATTATGCAAATATTATTGATGAACATTCAAAATATTGCTGGATTCTGCCAATGTCTTCCAAGTCTGAATTTAAGCATGTGTTTGTTCTATTTGTTAAGAGAATTGAAAACCTGTTATCTCATCCAGTAGTAACTATTAGAACTGACAATGGAGGAGAATTTATAAATCATTTCCTAGAAGATTACTGTGCTAGTAGAGGAATAACCCATGAAATGTCTTGTCCACATACCCCTGAGCAAAATGGAGTATCAGAAGTAAAGCATAAACATCTCCTAGACATCACAAGAACACTACTGTCTCAGTCCAAGTTGCCAACATGTTTCTGGGTTGATACCTTGCAGACTTCAAACTTCTTGATCAACAGACTTCCAACTAAGTCCATAGAATATAAATCTCCTTATCAAGTATTGTTTGACAAGATGCCAGATTACTTATTTCTAAGAGTCTTTGGATGTAGCTGTTACCCATGCTTAAGACCTTATACAACAAATAAGTTACAACAGAGAAGCAAAACTTGTGTGTTCCTAGGGTACAGTCTGAACCAAAAGGGGTACCGGTGTTTGGAACCTACAACAGGAACAGTCTACATAACAAGGCATGTCACATTGGATGAAACAGAGTTTCCTTACTCAAATCTGGTTAGCTTAATTAATGCACATCAGTCTCCTACAAATTTTAGTCAATCTCCACACAGTTCCACCTCTAAAGCAGATCAGCCTTTATTCACTAAGGAAGACAACTCTCCTATAGATCAAAATACTCACAACATGATCACAAGAGGGAAAGCAGGCATTAGCAGGCCCAAGTCTCTTAACTCTACCAGGTATCCAATATCTTCAGCATTAGTTAGTTCCTCAATTAATGTTCCAACATGCATTACATCTGCCAACAAAGACCCAGTCTGGAATGCAGCAGCTAAAACTGAATATCAGGCTTTATTGGATGCTGGAACATGGTCTCTTGTTGATATATCTAACCAAGCTAATGTAGTGGGATGCAAATGGGTATTTCGGGTCAAATACAACCAAGATGGTAGTGTAGCAAGACACAAAGCAAGACTAGTTGCAAAAGGGTATCATCAAAAACCAGGCCTGTACTATGCCGACACGTTCAACCCAGTAGCAAAACCAGTAACCATAAGAGTAATAATGTCTCTTGCTGTTCAATACAACTGGACTATTACTCAGTTAGATGTCTCGAATGCTTTTCTACATGGTACTCTCAAAGAGGTAGTGTATATGACTCAACCACCAGGCTTCATAGATCAGGAAAGGCCCAAAGCTGTCTGTTTACTACACAAAGCAATATATGGGCTCAAACAAGCGCCACGGGCCTGGTATGATAAACTGAGTTCAAATCTTTCAACACTTGGATTTTCACAATCAAAGGCAGATACATCTATGTTTGTTCATAACAACAAAACAATAATCACTGTAGCACTGATATATGTAGACGATATACTACTAACATGGAACTCAACGGACCATATTCAACATGTCATACATCAGCTACAGAGATATCTCCAGTCAAAGATATGGGGCAGGTTCACTACTTTCTGGGCCTGGAGGAATCCAGAAGTCTAGACTCACTTCTAATGGGTCAGACTAGATATGACATGGACCTGCTAACTAAATACAAAATGGAAGGTTGCAAGCCTTGTAATACCCCTATTGCTGTTTCTACAACTCTAACAAAAACATCAGGAGAACTTTTGAATGATCCAATGGAGTATAGGTCTTTAGTCGGCGCATTACAATACCTCACATGGACACGACCAGACATTTCGTTTGCCGTAAATCTTGTGTGTCAATACATGCATGAGCCTAGAACATCTCATCTTGAGGCAGCAAAACGAATCTTGAGATATGTTAAAGGAACATTATCCATTGGGCTATGGTTTACAAAGGGATCAAAAACACTAGTGGGCTATTCGGATGCAGATTGGGCTGGGTGTATAGATGATCGACGATCCACCGGTGGCTATGGAATTTTCTTGGGTTCTAACTTGATCTCTTGGTCCTCTAAGAAACAAACAACGGTTGCAAGATCAAGCACGGATGAGGAATATCGAACGCTAGCACATACGGCGGCGGAAATGGTATGGCTATGTTATCTTTTGAATGACTTACATTTCAAAAAACAAGGACCACCAAGAATTGGTTGTGACAACATAAGTTCAATAAGCCTAGCTTCAAATCCAGTCCAACATTCAAGAATAAAGCATGTCCATCTTGACTACCATTTTGTAAGAGAAATGGTCCAGGCCCAAAACTTAAATGTTTTCTATGTTCATACAACGGCCCAATTGGCGGATATCTTCACCAAAAGTCTACCACGCCCAAGATTCAATATGTTAAGAAGCAAGCTCAATATGGTTCCAAACCCCTTGTGCTTGAGGGGGGATAATAGCCACCACACAAAAGATGCTGACTAGACACGATATGTCATAACTCCACATAGATAATCACATGGCATTCACATGGTGTTGCCAAATCATGAAATAATAACATGTGTATATAAATAGTATTTTGTAAAGAGAAAACAATTAATAAAAATCATTTTATCTTTTCCTCATTTGTTATTTCCGTTATCTTCCCCATGTAAATAAGTGAAGAATTACTAGTGGTAAAACACATGTGGGATCTATATTTTGATTTTCTGGCATCTAATTTCATTTTGGGTTTCTTATATCCAGGTATGAGCATATCATTGAGTATACTGAATAACTCTCTTTCGTACCTACAAATACGTAAATCTTGTTCTAGAAGAAGCATCACCACAGGTAACGGCTACTCGATAGAAAAGAGGTGTAGTATAGAGAGAAAACTTGTCTTGGAGCTCTGTGGCCTCAGTTTGGTGTTGTCTTTCTTCTTCTTGCATTAGGCCTTGAGTCTCCTTAACAAAGATAGGTAAACTGACGATGATTTTGACATTGGTCAGGGTATTTTCATTAAATATCTTGCTCTTTGTGTAGAAGTTGTCCTAAAATGCATTCACTAATGCTGTTAAAAGTTGTTGGGCATGTTGTTATTCTAAGAGGGCAACTCCAAATAATTATATATATGCTCTTATGCAGCACAATTTCCCTGGTAAAATTTTCTTTGCTTCTATAGAATTATACATATAATTTATGTTGTAGCTCTTGAATATTCATACTGTAAAAATTTTATTTTTATAAATACATATTTTCAGAATTATACGGTGTACTTCCGGTTCAGGTGTGTGGTGCACAATTATGAGAGGGTGTACTTGTCAGTGCCTTCTAAATTTAACTAGGTTACAAAATATGAATCTGACCGGTTGTTGTTTATCTTTTGATATGCAGTAAAGTGGATGAGATATGCAAAATATGGAGTGCGATTGGCAGTTCAACTCATAAATCATAGGCCGAGGGTCTTCAACTTGCAAACTCAATCAACTATCAATTTCCTCAGGTAAGAGTCCTTGTGCATGTATAAAATGAGCAACTTGCTTGTATTTTGTCTACCTATTCACTCAGTTGGTTAACTGTTATTTCGCTCTTATTTTTACCTCTGAATCTTTTTTGTTTTTGATTAACCAATAAATTCGAATACTGTAGTTACCAGGTTTCCACCTTTCTGTGCTTATTCTATCTTCCAGTGACGATGCAATAAATCTCATTAGTGTAAGTTTTCATTTTGGTACAAGTTGTCTTTGTAAATTGTGTAGAACGAAAAAACTGTGATCACTTATTTCTTTCTTCCATTATGTGCAGTTGCTCTGTTCTTGGGACCCAAACAAGAGGCCGACAGCTGCTGGGCACTACACTTTCCTTTCTTTCGAGTAATTTCCTAGTTATGGTTTCTTATTGACAATGCAACAAGTTTTTCTTTTTTTTCGTATATTTAATGAATGTGGCCATTTAAACATGTGTTTCCTTCGATGTTACAGTCCTGCGCAGTTTGAAGTTGTGAACATCAAGCTTGGTCAACTAGGTAATGAAGAGGTTTCGAGTATCAAAGAAGCATTCAAAAGTGATGAAGATGTTCAAGCTCTTATTAAGGTACACACACAGTAATTTAAAATACTTATTTTTATTAGTAATACATGCCCATAGAAAACACTTCGTTCAATTGTAATATTTTTATATTAGCTTTTCAGGGGGATTGCCTTAACTTACTTGCTTGCAGTTGTAAGCATATCTAATGTCCTTTTTTAACTCACATTTTCTCTTCAACCTTTATGCAGAAAATTAATGTGATACTCGGGGAGAAATTATCATCTGAGGATGAAGAAGGCAGATTTAGAAAACGTAAAAATTCCATCGTGAAAGGTTTGAGACAAGCTTGTGTTTGGAATTCTGGTGGTTATGCAGGTATTAGGTGTCTTTAGAAACTTTTTTGTGTATGTAGTAACAACAAGTTACAGAATCAGAATTGTAAACCTAGGAAATGTTTCTTAACATATACACTTTAATTGCTTAGAAACAGAATCAGAATCAGAATTGTAATCTTAATTAAACCCTTATAACAATTTTTACCAAAGAAAATTTGTTTGGAGTTGTTTTTTGTGTAGTTTGAATGATTTCGGTGAATCCGAGAGAATTGGGATAAATCAGGATAAATGCAGGGAAAATTAATTTTGACTAGGTCAACAAAGACTGACCAACTTTTTTTTTGTTGATGCAAAAATTTCACAACGACTGGTATCTGTTGTAAAGTTTAGTACCAGAACAAGGATATCCTGTCTGGAATTATTAATCTGTGTTTAAAAAAAATTGTAACGGCTTACAACTGTTACGAATTAAAATTTTCAAGAATTTTCCCAGCAATAATGGGCATATTCTAAACCACATTCTTCACTTCATTATCTCTTCATCTCTTCCACTTCCTACGAGATCAAGAGTCCAAACACTATAAATATAGCACTTTTTCAATTTTCAATGACAAAACAACAACACAAGTTAGAGGCAACAAGTTTATGGAAGTTCATCAGACTATCATAAACAACTTCATCTTTTCTACTTGAACTCTGCCACAAAGATTTGAGTTATCTGACTAGAATTCACCAGGCTCTAATCTCATCCTTCTCTTCTTCCCTCTTAAGATCAACCCTCTCCTCCTCTATGACCGAAGAAAGGTTGGAACGACCATTTTCTTGATTTAGGCTAGCCTTGTACGATTTTGATCTCTCGTATTCTTTATAATTTACTCTTTCACCCTTTTATCTGTTTTTCCACTAAAACACTATTGAAATATAGAATTTTTGTTGGAATCTTGCAACAATGAACAACAACGTTAGATGTATCAGAATAATATATATAAAAAACTGAATTGAAAAACAACTCTACCACGGACAACTACGAAGGCAGAATCACAGGTTCAACAAGTTGTCCTTAACACATTAGTTCGCGGGTATACTCGAGAAGAGTAATGCTAAACCCAAACGTGCGAAGATGTATCCAGGATAAGACTGCCCGATATAGCTTGTATTAGCACAACACAAACTACCCACTCTTGAACTTAGCAACATGGAAGAAAAGGAATTAATCAATCAAAAACGTTTTTTGGATCCCCTTTAAATCTGGAAACCGTTTTATATTTATAGAGAAAAGATTAGGGTTTTGGAAACCTTTAGGGTTTAGGATTTCTTGTAAAGTAATGGATCATGGATGATGTCTAATTCGTAGGCCCAATACATAGGTAGCCCATTACATAAGTTAGCCCATGTATTATTTGCCCACCCCATTCCACCCATAGTGGAATCCTTCTCTAGAATACCCAATTATGGGACTTAACTAAAGAGTTTCATTCACTCAAGGAAATGAGTGAGCATCCAAGACCAAAATTAATTTAGTTTAAAACTCATTTTCTCCAACAATCCCCCACATGAATGAAATCTCGGTAAAAACGAAAAAAAATCAGAATGCGGAAAATACCATATAGGCAAAGGTGTCCATGAGGTCTTGAACCTTTACTTAGTGAGAAGTTACCGAAACTACTTGCTAGAGACAGTGAACGCGATGTCTTGAACTGCTAGCGTTTGATGCAATTTGCGATAACACCCACGCATGATATTCTCCTGGTGTTGCTAATTTCGTGCCGTTGTGTCCATTTTGGCCCTGGACGTATCCCGTTTCTCAAAATGCTCTAAAGAATTTGCTCAAATTCTTATAGGAAGCGGCCCACTTCCTCATTCAGATAGGTGAGTTCTATTAAGAGTGTTACTGCTACACCCCGCTTTCTAAAATTGAAACTATAGAACTCATTAAGACTTCTTAAAAGTCATCCTTCACATGTAGTCACACTATCACAACAATGCACCATAGGGAGGGACAGAGAATGTAATTCTCTTGATAGTGCATACCTTTAATTACCACAAATTAGTTGTCTCATTGAACCTTGATCTTGGGATCTCCGGTCACTAAGGTTGAGTGTCCTTCATGGTAATTTTATTTCTTGAGCTTAAGTCCCACCCCCTCGATGCAATAACAAACTATCTCTCTAGATTATCCTTTCGTCAAAGGATCCACTGATTTTTCTCTTGACTTTACCAAGTCTACAAAAATCACTTCATTAGAGAGTAGTTGTCTTACCGAATTAGCCTTCTTCTCTGAGTTTGTATAGACTTTTCCATTGCTCATTTACTTTAGACTCACATAGTCAATTGAGTTTCAGCAGTGGTGGCCACAGGCTTCGGTCACAGAGGAATGCCTTCCAAAAAAAAGGATTTATCCATTCAACTTCCTCTCATGCTTTAAATTAAGCGAGCAAACTCTGATTTCATCTCAGTCGAGTTCCTCATGTTTGTTGGAGGATTTCCAACTAATGATACAACTTAAGAGGACCCACATATAGGCTAAGACTCTCCAAAGCCTGAAATCACAACATCTCTTAATGTCAGTACAATATGTATCATGCACATACACAATTTTAAATGTACCTTAAGTACTGCAAATTTTTGATCAGATCATCCCACTAATTCTTCTGGGATCACAAATGTATTTGTACACCGAATGCACTGCACATTTACAACACATATTAAACGTATCGAGTTTGACAAAGACTAGTTCCGTCAGAATTTCTTCTGATTCCAATGATCCTTTAGATCATGCATGTCTACAACAATTTAATCTTTTAATCAAATCACATACATCTCATGTTTCCAGTAGTTGTAAAGCATATAAAGGCATACACAAGATACATGTACTACTTACTAGTACATCCATTATATCTTCCTCAAAAGATTAATGCCATATATATATCACATATTTGAAATTAAATATGTACCTCAAGCATCCCAATTTTCTGGTCGTTTGATCAGAGCAACCCTGTAATTATCCAAGATAATCTGGGAAAATGCACCCTTATTTTACAACACACATTTGACAGAAACTATATCATCAAAATTTTATTTTGGTTCTTTCTAATCCTTTAGACCACTTCAGCAACATATTAGTTTCCTGTCAACCTTTAAACAACAAAAATTGTTAGTAGTTGTAAAACACATAACAAAGGCATGCTAAACATATGCACTGATTTGCTAGAGAAATCGACCCTTCATTCTCACCTTATACCCCCACAATTGAGGTCTACAGGGTAGGGTATATATAAGTTTAGGGTCTTCTATGAATCTGCTTGAGAAATCAAACAAACACTTGTTTCCATCTTATACCCACTGTTTGGGCATAAGGTCCCTAAACTAATGTCTCGCTAAGCGTTATGTCGACATTTAAATTTTCCCAGCTCAAATAACATTTCAAATAAATAGTCACCTTTGGTATCAATTGATTCAGTAGTTCTACTTAAACCATTCTCCGTATATTAAGCTGAATATAAATTATAAATATTAAAAATGGTGCACGTACCTTAGTAGAGTACAAATTACTCTACCTGTTCCGCCATTCGATTGTACCCAAATGGAGTCCATACAACATCCAAACCATATTGCTCAATCATCTCTTTGATGAGAGATATTCCTCTCTGGTTTGCAGCCACTTGTTCAAACCCAAAGATGGAAGGATAACGTCCTGGTAGCGGTATTCTACATTGCTCACAATCCCAACAATGAGCCCCTGTTTCCGTGCCCATCTAAGAAATTGTTGGGAGTTTGAGAAGACGGTATAAGGTGCAGTGGAACCAAAAGTTGAATAAATGCGTCTGAACAACTTCTCAAATGTTTCCTCGTCATAGTCATAACCTGCCTTAACAAATGAGTCTCTCACACATGTCATCCACCAGACAATGTTGGACATTTTAGCTTACAGCTTGAGGAAGATAGGATACACTTGCAATGCCCCCTTGTATAATTCCAAAGACTCTGTGTAACAATTAAGGCTGAACTGAACACATGCCTGACCAAGCAGAGCCGGTACATTCTTAGGATTTCCATCTAGTGCAGTGATTAATGTTGAAGATGCTTGTTCTACATCACCCTTAGCCAGTATAAGATGACCTTTGCCAACCCAAGTTGAAGGCTCACGTATGTCAATCCTCGAAGCTTTATAATAATACTGTGTTACCATCACAAACTGCTCATCTTTTCCTCTTTGCTTGGTCTCTTTTTTGGATCCCAAGAAAAAAGGATTTTATCAGATCTATAGTCTCACGACCAGCAGATGGTACCATTGTCGAAAGACCATCGACAATAGGTTCTTGATTAACTTATAACCGCACGAATTCGCAAGTCGAACTCCGTCGGCCCAGGATTCCTGAGTTGGGCATCCGATTACACTGCAAAATTTGTCCAGCTGATCATCTCGATTCTCACCAGGGAAAATATGACTAAAGGAATACAGCATGGCCATTATTACACCCATCGCCCACGTATCAACCGCAGAGTCATATGAAACCGAATTCAACAACACTTCAGATGCGCGGTACCCAGAGTAGTTACGTTATGAGATACACATGCAGACACAACAAAAAAAAAATCACCGTATGACTCTTTGTCACTACCACTCTTTATGTTCCTCCAGGAATCAAATTTAAGCTCATACATTACTGAGCCATGTGGCGCAGACTCTTTCACTGAGATTATTTCAGCATATGGTGCATCAAGTAACACCTTCATACTCGAAAACATTCAGCACGAGTTTCCTCTATTAACAGTAAAGTGTAAGAACCAAGGTAGTCCTCCACTGACTGGAAACATTCAGGGATCTTTTCCACCTGCTCTTTATATACCTCGTCGTTGGATATATTCTCGAGAGTCCAAGAGAACACCAAAACAATCAAATCTTTCTCGGGTATTTCATGTTTGTAATAACCAGAGTGTGCGATTTCAATTACTTGACCGCCACCTTCTACTTCATCTCCAATTTGAGCACCGTCTGATAGAGTCGATTCTATCTGGAACCTCATGACGTTTCCAGATTTCCTCTTTTTCGCCCCTCTTAAAAAATTGGTACTCTCAAATGTTCGACCGTCTGGCAAGAAAATATAAACCTTTTCTTTAGTGACTTTTTTTCGTACTTTGAAAGTCTTTAACGTTTCCAGCATGTCCTTGTGCTTATGACCGTAATGAGGTTTGTACGAAGCCAACAATCCGTGTCGCTAATGGCATAGGTTTCCCATTTTTTATTTGTCTCTGAAAAATATCATTATAAAGGTGTAAAACCTAAATAGTTTGTCAACAATAATCACACATATATCATTGACAAGATATCAAACAAATATACGAGACAAAATATTTTTATTTCAAATTTATCGATCAACATGTTTGATATATTAGTTTAAACATGGAACTAAGAGGTGTTTAATTTTATATAATACACTATGCACCACATATTGAAGGATATCAAATATATCCACATGAGCTATTAAAAATAAAACTCATAGATAGGCTAGAAAACCTAATTTAGTCAATAATATTTTTCTAGCCGTCAGAATTTTTTCAGGAACGTTTTTCAGTTTTTTAAAATACCTAAAAAATACTTTTACAACTCCAAAAATTCTGAAATTTGGTGTGGGTAACTATCAGTATGTCTACTATATTAGGTTAAAAGTATTTGTCAAAATTCCTTCTAAGTTAAGAGATATACTCGAAACTCTACAGCTGACCAAAAAACTCAATTTTGTTTTTCACTTCACAATTAATATCCTTTGTTTCCTATATAATATCAACGTCAACGATTCACAAATAACCAAAAGTTATTGATACTTAGCTCTTTTGTATTGGAGGTGATAGATTTGACGAAACAAATAAGCTCTCCAGAACTCTGCAACCACAACTTGGATTGCCATCTCTTGAAATCCTTTCCGTTGAATTTCTGTGGTTTTTCAACATCGTTCTTTCCCATTGTTACGAGATAAAAAAAACTAATGTGTTAAGATTGTTGGAATCTTGCAACAATGAACAACAACGTTAGATGTATCAGAATAATAGATATAAAAAACTGAATTGAAAAACAACTCTACCACGGACAACTACGAAGGCAGAATCACAGGTTCAACAAGTTGTCCTTAACACATTAGTTCGCGGGTATACTCGAGAAGAGTAATGCTAAACCCCAACGTGCGAAGATGTGTCCAGGATAAGACTGCCCGATATAGCTTGTATTGGCACAACACAAACTACCCACTCTTGAACTTAGCAACATGGAAGAAAAGGAATTAATCAATCAAAAACGTTTTTTGGATCCCCTTTAAATCTGAAAACCGTTTTATATTTATAGAGAAAAGATTAGGGTTTTGGAAACCTT
>JAJJMC010021855.1:119769-150272 GCA_023531435.1 Papaver californicum | reverse complement strand
TAAATTAATAATTTATTAATTTAAATAGGTTTTACGTATTACCTTTAAATTTCCAAGTCCAATGTACTAGTTACAATGTATATTAGTTAGAGATGAAAAATAAATTACAAAAACAAGTTCCAAGGCACATTTTATGAATGTACATTCACAAATTAATTGAATTTGTCAAGTTCATTGTTTTTGAATAAGTAAAAAGTTAGTTCATGTTACCAAAAAGTTGGTCCATGGTACCAACACAGTACATTAAACATGGTTAGAAATTGATCACTATAAAATGTCCATTGAAATTTTTTAAAATCACATCAACTATGGCTCCTAAACTAAAAGGTGTTCAAAAATCAACAATGACCGATCAACAACGAAAATTGTTATGCGAGTATAAGAGAGATCACCAAGGATGCACTCAACAAGATTTGGTGCAGTGGGTTGACAAAACTTTCAATTTGAAAGTTAGTCAAGGAACAATATCACCAAGCGATCATCAGAGTTCCTATCAGCTGACTTTGACAAAGGTGGATCTTCCAAGCGTCACAAACCAGCCATGTACCCGGACATGGAGAAAGTTGTTTATGAATGGTTTCTCGAACATCAAGAGCGCGTGAATATAAAAGGAGAGCTAATCATAGAGAAGGCGGTTGAGGCGCTGAAGCTTTGTATCTACAGGATTCTTCAGAGCATAAACTTTCACAAGGATGGATTGAGAAATTTAAGTTAAGGCATGGTATCAAATCATATCGCCGTTTCGGAGAAAGTGGCTCAGTCGACACACATGACATGGAGAAGAAATTGGAGTCTATAAGGGAAAAAATTGATCAATTTCCTATGAAAGATGTTTTTAATATGGATGAAACTGGTTTGTTTTACAGGTTACAAGCTGACCATTCACTTGCAACAAAACAACTTGAAGGTAGGAAACAGGACAAGGAAAGACTTACAATTGTTATTTGTTGCAATGAGGATGGCTCGAAAAAAATTCCTCTATGGATCATTGGTAAGTATGCAAAGCCACGTTGTTTCAAGAATATCAACATGAATATCCTAGATTGTGAATACCGTGCCAACAAAAGAGCATGGATGACTGGGTTGCTTTCCGAAGAATATGTTCGTTGGCTGGATGAAAAAATGCACGGTCGAAAAATTCTCTTGGTAGTGGATAATTGTCCAGCCCAATCAAATAATATCCAAGGGTTGCAAAACATTGAGTTGTTTTTTCTACCGCCAAACATGACTTCAAAAATTCAATCATGTGATGCTGGGATAATTAGAGCCTTTAAAATGTACTACCGTAAAAGGTTTTACCCTAAGATTTTGGAAGGTTATGAGTTGGACATTTCTTCTCCAGAAAATATTAATGTTTTAGATGCTATCAATTTGGCCGTCTCAGCTTGGAGAAATGTGCAACAAGAGGCCATAGCAAAAAAATTTCGACACTGTAAAATTCGTTCGGCGAATCCAACCGGCTCAAGTGATTTAAACGATGTAAATTCTGGGGAAGACATTCGTGAGCTTGAGAACTTGATTACAGGTATGCATTATCGGCACAAAATGGATGTGAATCACTTGCTAGATTATCCTGGTGAAAATAATGAATGTTACGAGATTCAAAGCATTGAAGAAATTGTGGCGGATACCATTCAAAATCCGGTCGATGACGAAGTTGAGGATGATTCAATAGCTTTGGAACCGGTCACTCGGAAAGAAGCATTGCAAGCGGCAACAACTCTTCACAACTTTTTGTTGCAATACGAGAAGACAATGCCCCAACTTTTAAGTGCAATGAGGAGATTTAAAGATGAACTCAATATAGATTTGAAGTTCAACAAAAAACAAATGACTATAGATTCATTTTTTACTAGACAATCTTAGAATTTGGAATCTTTTAGTAATTATTAATTTATAGTTTCATTAGGACCAATATATATACACTGGGATTTCAAAAAAGTTATTATCTTATTATTTTATCGATTGGGGTCCAATTTTATACTGGTCCCAAGTTGGGACTGGACAAATTATTAATTTTATCGAGGTTATTAATTTATCGAGTATTAATTTATAGAGGTTTTACTGTAATCAGTATTTCTTCGTTTGCCTTTGGATCCATCGTTATATCATGACTACTGTCAGCAGTAAGCTGTGCTAACTCATTAAAGGAAGCGGGTGTGCGGTGGACATTTCCTTGGTTTCGACCATCATCTCTATATTAAATTGTTACTGCTGCAACAACAAAACCAACATATTTTGATCAGTTTTGTGATTTAATGATCACCCAATAGTATTTTGAACAAGTTATTCAAAAACGAATCTGAGTCTGAGTATGGGTGGTGAGGTTTTGATTTGATTTTTTTTTGGAACAGAGAAAGAAAAAGAGATGCCAAGTGGGTTGTTTTAATACCAGAAAATTACAAAAGGTTGTATGCTCAAGATGGATGATAAATCCATACCAGAACCAATAAGACCCACAAATTATTAAACTTTGGATTTTTTTATTAGGAGATACTAAGGGTAATTTAGTTATTATCAAAATTATTTGGACAAGAATTCTTCAAATTACTTTGTAATGTTTTTTTTTTCTTATGAATATCCCCTAATTTATAAAAGTATTTTTTAAATATGGGTTCATTTGAAATATGACTAGCTGGAAAATTTTTCCCAATATATTCTTAACCATTATTAATCTAGTACCTTTAGATAATTATTATTTTTCTTTCAAATACTCATATTTTGTTCAAATTTCGAAGTTGTCATGTTCCAGGAAGATTTACTTTTTAACTTACTACCTAATTAATAAAGGAATTTCCTAAGTAGTTAATTGGCAATGAGGCTAGCTCACAACCAAAACAAGTAGCATAATTTTCAAAATTATGATTATTACCCATGCCAACCGCAACACTTTTCTGAAATATACTTTAAAACCTATTACCAATAATTTAAAAGCAAACAAAATGTGCTTTTAACTGATGTATTTGTATAAGTAGTAGTGATGAATGATGGTGTGAATCGGAAACAACTCCGACTATTTAAATTAATTGCCTTCTTCGATAAGGGATGCTCGAAATAAAATGGAATATTTTTCTAAAAATTTTGTAGATCCAAACGAATCTGGATGTCTCAAATCCCTCTTGTTGAAGATGAATTCAAAATGAAGCCAAACAGATTTGATGTTTATGATGAATTAAGAATAGCAAGTCAAGAAATACTATGAAAATTTGAAAGAATCGCTATTAAAGTGAAGATAAAATCATCGTAAAGACGAAGAAATGATCGCCCAAATAGCGAAGAAAAATGTCATTTGACACTAAAAACAACAAAAATAAAACCTAAAATATAAATTAAACTACTAATATTCATTAAAAAAAAACTAAAAATCCTTGAGACTGGATTTGAGCAAGAAAAAAAGGAAACTTTCATGTTTTTTTTTCTTTTTTCTTTTACTCTCCCTGAAGTCAAATGGGATTGGTTTTCTATTTGATCTCTAAGCTAAAATATAAGGAGCTGTTGCACCAGGTGCTAAAGCGTGAATGTTTTGTACCCATTGAGCAAAGACGGGTTGTAATTGAATAGCAGTATATTAAATAACTAACTATATATGAGGGAAGATCCGTGTACACTCTTAGTCACACACTATCTCACACGATTTGTGCCATTTTTTCCATAAAGCTCAAACGATAAAAATTTAAGCTAATATTTTGATGATACGTTCTTCTTATAAGACTCTATATTCCTACCAAAAATGAGTACAATCCAAGATATCAAACCTCGCGATCTACCAATCTTAATTTCAACCATTAATTTTGAATTACTAATTTTCGAAGTGGTAAATGGTGGTGTTATACGTCTCGGATTGTGCTCATTTTTAATAGGAGTGTAAACTTTTATGAGACAAACATATCATCAAAATATTAACTATAATTCTTTATCATTTTAGTTCTATGAAAAAAAAAACCTAAATCATGTAAAATAGTATATGATCAAGAATGTGTACAGATTCTCCCAGATCCTCCCTCCTTATATGTACGCTAAACCAATTAAAAAACAATTGTTATTACACCTATATTTTGCTTCTTCAAAGTCTTCCTGGAAAGTACACTGTACACTTGCGTGCATATATAAAATAAAATGTAGTCGTTGCTTGCCATTACTTTTTTTTTCTTTTCCTTTTTGATGGAGTCCATGCCATTACTTCAAAGTTCAAACCCTACACACTACATATATAATATATTAGCTTCTATTAGCTACTTAAAACCCTACACACTACATATATAGTATATTAGCTTCTATTAGCTACTTAAAACTAAAGTCTAAAGACCTCAGTTGTATATGATATTATTCAAGAGAATGATGTTGTTTAGCCCTAACCATCTTTTTTGTTTGTTTATCAAATGTAGGAATAAGTGTGAACTTTTCATCCATCACCTAAATGATGATCAAACAAGTTTTCAAACCTCTTTGGTACATATGGTTGCCTGTCACGTCTTCCATCTTCAACTCGTCATACACGTATATCGTGTGGAATTTTAGTATGCATGCCTTATGGGACAGGTCTTCCTTGTCAGTTGAGATCATGCGTCTTATGCAATGTGAGCAGATACCTGCGCTAGATTGTGTTCAGGACCTCCGAGTGCATCCGTGCAATGTGCATGCTACTTTAGTTCAGTGTAAAATTATAGGAATGCGGATAAATACAGTCAATAGTGATCTGAATCTCGGTTTCGTCTCGACTAGGATTAACATATTTTAACAGTTTAGTTGGGATTTTCTGTGAAATTTCGAGATCCTTGTGTTTTAAATATTATATCACATAATTAAGCAGTTGATAAAGACATCGGGGATCTAGATAAAATTGAACACATCCATTGTAATATAATTTACAATTTCTAAAAAAAAATAACAAAAAATCGAGTTTTTTTGATTTTGATTTTTATAATCAAATTTTCATATCGGCCCTTAACTCAGCTAAATCGTCAAGATAAAATCTCGGCCACGATGAATTTTACATCTAGATCTCCACTCGGCGAGACCCAAGGACGGGTCAAAGTCATGGATAAGAAAGTAAGTTGGCGAGGATAGGGTGCCTAAGAAGGAAAGATCGAGGGATTCATCTCATTCATGAATTGAGACCGGAAACCTCAGTGAGATGTCAACCGAGATTGACCACGTTGGATATACATACATCGGTGGCTTTTGTTTTACTTGTTCTTCTGCTTTTAAGATGCATTTTCATTATTTAATTGTACTTGTAATCCTAATAATAAAATTTAGACATCCATAATATGTAATTTGTATTTGTCCAACAATTTTTTGTCTTAAAAAAGAAAAGAAAAATTGTCCTATAACTACAATTATCATCCACACTGTCTCATTTATCCAAGTACCACTCAACCTATTAGCGGTGACCTGAGCTCTTCGTCTCTTTTTCTGACAGATTTTGAATGAAATAGAAAAGACAAACAATAGTTCTATATTGACCGCACACATAAACTACCCAAAAACAACCACCTCATATAAGTGTGGGCTTCATCTACTTAGGATTAGTAGAGGGACACTTTTGGTCCCACCATTAATAGAGATATGAAGGGTCGGTTTTTGTGTAGTTAAATATAACGTGTAAAGAATTTTTGAAACACAAAATAATCCAGAATCTTTTAAAACACATGACTCCTATAGTTGGATATTGCTTTCAACAAAATATATGTCGACACCGGTTCGAAATATCGCTGATTTTACCGGTATCGAATTTCATCCGATACGAAATAGCTTATACCGGTGGAACGGTTTTTGCCCAAAAATATCGGTTAATATTGACCGGTACGAGTTGACCGAAATAACCGATATTGACCGATACGGCCGGTTTTCAATTAAATAAAAAATCTAAAAAAATAAAAATAAATTTTTTTTATCATTGTTCTAGGATTTTCAATTGTTACTCATGTTTTTTATGATATTTTAGAAAAATGGGTACTAGTTTTACATCTTAATAGGTCAAATATGGAAAAAAAACGTTTGATATAATAATTATAGGTATAAAATATGTGGACCGATATTTACCGATATTTAGAACGAAGTATCCCCGATACAAAGGTGTACCAGAGTATCGATCTCGACCAGTACAAACCGAAATTCGATATTGACTACATTGGTTCTACCATGTAACTCCTTCACTCGTCTCTACCAGTGTAGTTAATTACGGCCGGTACGGCCGAAATATCGCCAGTTTTACCGGTATCGGGCCTCACCCGATATGAAATAGCTTATACAGGTGGAACGGTTTTTGCCCGAAAATATCGGCCGATATTGACCGGTACGAGTTGACCGAAATGGCATAAATGGACCGGTACAGTCGATTTTCAATTAAAAAATCCAAAAATAAAATAAAATAATCTTATCATTGTTTTAGGATTTTTAATTGTTACTCAGATTTTTTATGATATTTTAGAAAAATAAATACTAGTTTTATATCTTAATAGGTCTAATATGGAAAAAACGTTTGATATAATAATTATAGGTATAAATATGTGGACCGATATTTATCGATATTTAGAACCGAAAATATCTCCAATACAAAGTGTATCGCTTTCGATCGGTACAAATTGAAATTCGATGTTGACTATATTGATCGACACATATTTTCATGTCGGTTTTTCTTGGACTACGAAATTTTACTTTTACGGGAAAAAGAGAGAATCTATTCGAAACAAAAACTTCTTTTAACATGCTTAAAAATGAGAAGAAGGTTAAGAAGACCTAGACACCTAGGGGCATTTGAAAACGAGAATACTAGGTAGAAGTGGCATCGGAAATTTCAATGCATTCTATGAATCTATACATGTTTTCCACTATATAATGGATTCCCACATCCAATATTAAACGCCGTGATTATGTTTGGATACTAGAGCGTAAGTATTTTTTTCTTTTTCTTTCTAGAAATAACTCAGTTCTAGAAGCTGGATTTATAGAAAGTTACTTTTTCCGTACACTTTAAATGAAAGTTTAGGATTATTTTTTAATTTTCAAATGTCTTCATATTTTTTTAAAAATTACTAAAAATATTCTTACATTTACCTTGAAACTATAACTTTTTTTAAAAAAATATACATAGTATTAGTAATCAATGTCTAAAGAATTTTATTAAGGCTATAAATGGAAGAAATGTGTATCTCTCTCGATTCCTTCAACTGTGTGAAATACTGTAAGGGTCCGTTTGGCAAGTCAGTATTAGTAATATACTACATTATCAATCACATGTAATTATAATGTCATGCATAAAAACTACGTGTAGTCAAGGGGTGAAGTCAGCCCATGACAAGGGTAGGCAGTTGCCTACTCTGCTGGGATGACTCCCAAACCCAATTTTGCTTATCTAAATATTTTTTTTGCCCATTTAAGATCTGTTATTGCCTTTTTACCTACCCTCAAAAAAAATTTCCTTCCCATAGGAGAATTTCTGGCTCCATCCCTACATGTAGTTCAATGTTTAGTGTTTCTCCTAAAAATAATATGGATATGGTTGCCCAAAGGTCGGTTCGGCTCTGTTATGGCCGAGCCGAGTAACTATACCTCCATGTGGTCGGTTCCGGTTCCGTCCCGGTTTTATACCTGTGGGATATGTATACAATGTACTTATTTACCTTACAAAAAAAACAACTAAAATTTGACCTAAATTGTTCTACGTGCCTTCAAATTGGTAGTTCATACACATACAAATACCAAAATACCAATTCTTCTTAAATCCTTAGTTCTTACTACTTAAGTTTAAAACAAGTTGAACAAACTTCAAAGTTCAAGTTCAAGTCATCAACATTAAAAATAATAAAGAGAAAACAAAGTAACTTTGTGCTTCATCTGCATTTAACCTTGTAAAATTTGATTGCTTTAAATGCTTCCTCAAGCCAGAAGTACCATTTCTCTCAGTATGGGATGCAAGTTTGCGATTACAATGCTTACATTGTGCTTTTTCTGGATTTAACCTTGTAAAATCGTTCCATATATCAGATGTGAGTTTGGACTTCTTCTCGGCTTCATCAACATCATTTCTTGTATCTTCAACTTGAGTAGGTGGAGCTTCAGGTGTAGGTGTGGTTCTGAAAATTGATTAGAGGATCCAACTTCAGTTTGCAGAGTTGCGGGTGTAGCTTGACTTGAATTTGATGCATCCATATGAAATCAAATACCAAAAGTGAGACACAATAGATTGACTAAAGCATGTCTAATCTTCTTTATGAGCAGCAGTGGTTTTACATTTACCTCAAGCCAAACTGATGTAATTTCACTTCCTTTGAACAAGTATTGCCCAAGAAAAATGGTGTCTCCTTTTTTTAGTGCCTGCACACAATCATATAGCTCAGTTGAAACCTCAACTCAACTGAAATTCCCAAATACAAAGCTACAAGCTTATCTCAGACTAAAACATGAAAGAAAAAAGATACAACCATAATTGTATGACTTCATTGAGAAAAGCTAACTAAATGATAAAGCCAGTAAAAGAAGAACAAGGAACAATCAGTATACACATCCCCTCCTTCTAAGCTAAGTTCATTCTTATTTTTACCAACCAAAAAACACTCAGTATCAAAGACACTAGCAATTCACAGAAAATCCAACCAATGAATCCTACTATACTTTTTTGTGTTTCTTAAATTGTGCTATTTAAACGGAAAAAACTATAAAAATTAGCAAAATCATCATGAAAGTTCCAAAATGTAATTCAGATAAATAACACTTGGAGAAATGAAAACAGGCTTCAATTGATTCATATCCAAAAATTAAGGCAATTGATTTCACTAACAAGATATTTGGATTAGAAATTGAAATCGAATACAATTGATCTACTAATTACATATGTGAAACCCTATCCCCATATTGAAACCACCAAAACAAAACAAAAAATCAATTTTAGTTCTAAAACCTAATAAAAAACAGAAACGATGATTACGAACTAGTAAATTCGGTAACAGCTTAAACAGAATCGATCTCACAAACTAGTAAATCTTAGGGTTTTAATTCATTACCTGTTGTTTGTTACTAGGTGATCATCAATCCACAGAATCGATCTCACAAACAAAATTTAGAAAACCCTAAAAATAATTAAACAAAATTGCGTTACAAATTGAAAAGAAGGAAAAAGAAGAAGTGAAGAAATACAGAAAGAAGTAGTAGAAGAAGGAGGAGGTACTGGACCTACTGGTGGTGGTGGTGGTTGTGACGAGATAGTGGTGCTGGTGGTGGTGGTGTCGTTGTGGTGAATCTGGTGATGAAGAAGAACGGAAGAATAAAAGAAGAAGAAGAAGTGAAGAACTGGGTCGAGTAAGTGAGAGTGAGGGTGAAATTTGAGTATATATTCTAACCTAGAAATTGACGGCTAGGATCAGAAATCTATTATCTAATAACGGATTATGACAGCCGGTTAGGTAGAACCTGTTAGGATAGATGCTATAAAGAAAACAAAATGAAAAAAAAACACACAAGATTTACTTGGTTCATCCAAATTAGGCTACGTCCAAAGAGCGGCTGCGGTTTTCACTATGATCTCAAAAACAGAGTTTCAGAGGAATACAACGATGATAATAATACTAAGATACAAATCCTAGATATGGCAACTCTTTATACAAACCCTCCGTTCCATAAACAAACCTCTCAAAAAGTTTCATTTAATTTCCCAACGGGCAGCCAGTCGGATCGGGTCAAGTGCGAAACCGGGTCATGCACTACCAGGCTCCACACAAACATAACTGAACCGGTACTTGGTACCTGGGTATAGTCGGTTTTCTATTTTTTTCCTTGTACCTGTCCCGAGCTCATCGGTTCCCATCCGGTCCTTTGATTCCGGTCGGTTCCTGTGTAGCCCTAAATATGGATGTAATACAAATATGAGATTCTAACTTTAAAATCTAATTATAAGAAAAATAAAAGTTATAAATAAATATTAAAATAAAAGAACATATATATAAAAAATTATTTTTTTAAAAATATTTATATATATAAAGAAAAAAATGTTTTTCTGCAAATAATAATAAAAAATAAAAAATAAATTTAAAAAATCCAAAACAAAAATAAATAATAAAAGAAATCAAAAACAAAAATAATAAGAAAAAAATTAAAATTGAAAATATATCTAATTATGTAATAATAAAAATTAATAAGACCAAAAATTATATAATAATAATAATAATAATAATAATATAATAAGTTGAAAACAATAAATTTTTTTGAATATTTAGTAATAAAAAAAAGAATATTTAAAAAGAATAAATGAAAATACCAAAATAAACAGTCAATACTTATCAACGGTGTAATATAGGGCTGCATTCAATGCTTGAAAATAATAAAAAGGTGAGTATTTAATGTAACCCTTTGACGGTAGTAAAAATTACATATAAATAATATACCGTGTAATTGGGTTCGTGTCAAACATCTAACATTTGAATATAACCCTTGACTACTCCCTTTAATTATACTACACCCTCCAATTATCTCCGAATTAGACATACTTAACGGACCCTAAACCTTAATCTGAATAGGGACAAAGGGAGTACCTTTTTTACTTGTCATTCTCAAATTTTACTCTCAACTTATCTTGCTGACTTTTTTGTTTCTATAAATTGAAAAGTTATTTTTTAAGTATGTCCAAATACCCTCTAGGTGTTTAGATTTATCATCTTTAATGTATCAAAACACTCAGGTTCTTTAATGTATTCTGATAATTTTCTCTACTCTCAATTTTTCTTTTACTGTTTTTTGATCGTAAAGCGTTTTGCGTTTCGAAAGTTGATTGACAGTCGCGAAACAAACACAAAGCAAACCATAACCACAGCTTTATTAAGTGGCTTTGAGTGTTAGCCGTCGGGGCCAGGCTACTAGTGAATAGTGACCATCAAATACTAATGTTTTTTTTGGGTAAGTCATACACATCATGGGCCTATCAGGCTTTTAAAGTTTTTTTTATTCAAATACCTCCATATATAAAATAAAAGTAAAAATAATATGAGATTGAATTCGTCGAATATCGAAAACACCAAGGATATATTGTTCTCTACTGGTATATATAAACAGTTGAGCTCAAACTCAGAACCATTGACGCTTCAGACATCACTTTCATTTTTTTAATTTTATGGTATTAAGGGCATCCACAATGGTACGAGTATAACCAAAGAGTAAAGAGTAAAAGTTTTACTCTTTGGTCCGTCCCAAAAACAACGGCCCAGAGACTAAAAATGATCGGGCGGTCCTCCAGTATAACGCTTGTTGTTGGACTGTTGTCTAGCGTAACGCTTGCGTGAGGCGGACGTGTAGATGAACGCTTGATGTGGGGCGGGAACAAAACATTACGCCTGATTCTAGACGGACTCCTAGATGCGCGGCCAAGAGACGGACGCTTTACTAGACAAACACCTGATGGAACGGTGCGCCAGCATTACGCCTGATCGAGTGTGTGATGTGCGAGTTAAGCGTGTGCGGTAAAACATGGGCGGTTCCCTAGCGTCCCGCCTACAAAACCCAAGCGGACTCCTACAATGCCGCTCCATTACTTAGTGATACATTAGCTTACTATAAGTAATGCTTAGTTTACTTAGTGATCCATTACCCAAGCGGACTCCTACCATGATGCTTACTAATTTAATGTTTGCTTAGTTTACTTAATTTACTGTAAATAATGCTTAGTTTACTTAGTTTACTTTGAGTATCATTTAGTTTACTTAGTTTACTGTGTAATGCTTTGGGCGGAGCATCAGCGTAACGTTCCATGTTGGACGGAGCCTTAGCATTACGCATGGACCAATGGTATTCTAGCGTCACGTTTCAATGGGGCGGTGATTTGGTTACCGCCTGTTAGTGGGCGTAATCCTAGACGTACGCTCCATCGACTACTTTCAGTCATGCCGCTGTGGTTGGATTTTCCGGACCATCGACTATATCTACTCTTTGGTCCGTGTTCCCCTCCAGCCATTGTGGACGCTCTAAGAGCGTACACAATGGGTCGACCATCCCAAACGACCAAAGACTAAAAAATTTAGTCTTTGGTCCGGCCCAAGAACAGCCGTATATAGTCGGGCAGTATCCTAACGTAACGTCTGGTGTTGGGCGGTGTCTCATCATAGTGCTTGGATAGACGGGCGAAATCCTAGCATAACGTTTGAACCAAGCGGAATCTTAGCATAACGCTCGATGTGGAGCGGAATCCTAACGTAACGCCTGGTAGTGGACGGTATCCTACGACCACGCCCAAGAGACGGGCGGCGCTTAGAACCACGTCTGATGGGGCGGTGTCCTAGCATCACGCCTGGTGGAGTAGCACATGTGCGAACAGAGCGTGTGATATGAATGAGACGGGCGGTGTCCTAGCGCCCCGCCTGGGATTCCAAGCGAGTTGCTAGCTGCCCGCCCCATTCTCTCTTCCTTCTTCCTCAGCCGCAACACCACTTTTGGTCATTTCTTCTCCTGTGGAGCTCCCACTTGAAAACTCTGCCACCATACTTCGACCACCAGCACCACAGCAGCACCCAGCCTGGTTTTGTGAGAAACCCATCGTCAATTTCGAAGGTAATAACACTAAGCTTTATTTTTTATAAGTGATATCTTAATTTATAATTTGAAGAATACATTTAATTTTGTTTAACATTGTATTTTGATTTTGATTATGAGAATTGAAGTTACAGTGTTTTAACTCAATTGAATTTAGGGGTATTGAAATTATAATTGATAATGAGAATTTTAGGTTTTAATTGAATAGAAGAAATTGTTGAATTTAAGTTAAAAGTAGGATTAATTTTTTGTTGGTATTTTAGTTGAATTGAAGTTATAATTGATAATTTTAATTTTAGGGTTTAATTGAATAGAAGATATTGTTGAATTTAAGTAAAAATTCGGATTAAATTTTTGTTGGTATTTTAATTGAATTGAAGTTATAATTGATAATGAGAATTTTAGGGTTTAATTGAATAGAAGAAATTGTTGAATTTAAGTAAAAATTTAAAAAGTATTTAGTTAATTTTAGTTGGATTGTGGATAATTATTTGATTAATAAAATAATATTATTGTTTATGAGATATGGGAACTCTATTATGTTGATTTTTATTTAGCCGTAAAATTTACGCAGATTCTGAAGATGAACGTAAATGATATGTATCGACTTGTCAGAGCGCGACGACCTGGGGGTTTGGATCGACTTATCAGGATTGAACCTGAAGATGGTGGGGTTGTTGATCCACCTAGGGATGCTGATTTGGTGAATGAGGTAGTTCAACCACCAATTGTTATTGATTTGGAGAATGAAGAAGTTCAACCACTAGTGGTTGATAACCGAATGTCTGTTATAAGGGATCGAACAGATGTGTTGGTTAGGACACTGACCCGTTCGCTTGAATCTGGGGAGGTGATGAGCATTGCAAAACAACGGGGAGTTCTACAAGTGCTTAAGGAGATAGCAACCCTATCTTCTGAAGAGAATGAAAATCGCCCCAACTAAATGAATTTTCTACTTAGATGTTTTAATCTTGTTCTTTATGTTGTTGAACCTTATTAGTAATTTTATAGCGAATATGATTCTGTTAATTTACCGTGAAAGAGTTGTTTGTAGTTTATGAACAACATATGCAGTTGCAAAGTTATTTTCTTTATTACCTAGTTATAATAGTATGACAATATCTTAGTTCATACATATTCCAACAGTTGCTTACATATTTATTGAAACTTAACCTTCTTACATGTTTGACATAAGTAGTATCTGTTTCCAATAGATTCAGGTTTTTTAGAAGTGAGCCGCTTCATCTTTCCATCACAACATGGATCTGTGCATGGTAAGAGGTTGGTTCTGCAGTTATAAGCTATGTGATCAGCTTCCCCACATGAGTAGCGGTATAATTGCTTCTCTTTTAACCACTTTTCATCATCTGGTAAAGTTGGTGGAATACCTTGGTGTGAAGCTACATAAGCATCTAACCAGATGAAAACTCCACAGTAGTTGCACTTCACATAAGGTTGAAATCCAGTATTTCCTTTTTTTGCTTTTCTTAGAAACAGATACCCTTTGCAGTTGGTTAGTGTGCATTTTCTACCTTCCCAAGGACAATCTCTGGCAACATGACCAGCAGAAATACAAAGAAAACACTTGGTAATTGGTGATGAGCTTGAACCCTCCATTATGTATGTTTTTTCTGAATTTTTTTCAAGAATTGTGTTGTTGAAGCAGAAGATGATACTTTGCAGGTGATTTTAGTGAAAGTAGGATATGACAACGTTCATTTTATAACTGGAGTGCCAACGGTCATTTTTTTTGAAAAATTTAAAAATCAGACCGTTGGATCTGAATTAATCTTAGATACTGTTAAAGGCATGTGACTTTTTAAAAAACAAAAAAAATTTAAATTTAAAATAAAATTATGATACATTCATAAAAGTTGAAACTTAAAATGACAATGCTAATAAGACTGCCCTTCACAAAAGTTTAAGGCATTCCAAGAATCCTTTATGGTTGGTTTAATCTTTTCTTCAAAATGTCTGTCTTCCTAAGTTCGATGTACTGTCTTAATATCGGATCCATCCCGGAGAGATCCATCGTTATTATACGAAACTCCTCGTCTGCTTCTTTCCTAGCTTGTTTTTTCCGTAAACTTTCCCGATGCTCAGCTAGTTTTGCTGCAAACTCGGCATATCTCTGCGTCATCTTCATTTTTGTTTGTTCTGTATATTTGGTGTTGAAGTTTTGTTGATTTTTATAAATATTTTCCATCATTTCTTGTTGGACACTACAATTTGCTTTCCCTTTCTTCTGTCGTTTCGACTTTTTTTTTCCAATTTGATGGGTATATGTGTTAGGGATATCTCCTATGTCTTCATGGCCACTGGAATTGTCGACCAAAATTTCATGTGTTTCCGGTTTTCCTCACCGCTTTCGTAATTTGACTCATCTTGTGATGAATCGAAAACATCTGTCGATCGTCAGGAATATTTTATATTATCTAACATAATTACGTAGCACTAGTCATGCTTAAAACTTTTCCCACCATTAGCTTCCTTGAAAAGCCTCCTTACTTCAATAATCTATTTTTTTTAAGTGGAGGAGATACAATTCAAAACAGTAATGTAATCGTCAAAATTAAATTAGTAGTTACCTTATTTTCGGGGCCCCATCCAGTATGGTGTTCACGTTCCACTTCCGCCTCCTTTGCAGAGAAAAGTGCCACTTCTTTACTTATTCCCTGAAATCGCTTCTGAAGGGAGGTCCAACTGCGTTGTGGCATCGAAGGTATGGCTTCTTTCATCTGATATAATATGCGAGACCATAATCTTTCTTCTGATTGATCGGTACCAATACTACAATCTTGAGATATTGACAAATGAATTTTACACATCGTTACATCTTCAAATGTAGTAAAATTTGGACCTCGTGGTCTTGATGGTGGCATAATTCTAATCGATTCGGAAAGTAAACTGAAATGAAAAAGAACTTAATTATTTTCGAATACTAAGTAGATAGCAATGAGTGAGTTTATTAAAATGAAATTGGATTAATATCCCATATATAGTGCCATAATATAGCCGTTGTCGTTGCGACGGTAAACTCAACATAACATCTCAACGGTAAACTAAACTCAACGGTAAAAATATAGCAGGCGTTACTCCCACAGGGGGGGGGGGGGGGGGGGAGGCTTCTAGCGACACACCAAATTGCAAGCGGAATTCTAGGAACCCGCCTGGTGTTGGGCGTAGCTTCAGTGCACCGTTTGGATGGGGCGGTGGCTTAGGAGTCCGCCTGGTGGTGGGCGTGATCCTAGAGTCTCGTTTCAGCAGGCGTAGTCCTAGGCTACCGCTTGATCATGCGCATTGCTAGGTTACCGCCCGTGTTTTTGAGCGTTGTCCCAGAATAACGCTTCATTCCATGCGGTTCACTACGACGCCGCCTAGTATCAAGCGGAACACTACGAGCCCGCCCGACTATACCAAGTTTAGTCCAGAAAAATTCCCAAATCTAGTCTGCTACAGTTCTATTTCTGGACTAAACCTCAAATACCATCGTCCCACTGCGCCACCCAAAACCAGACTAAAGATTAAATTTAATCGATGGTCCGACTTATAGTCGTCCCATTGTGGACGCACTAAGGTTTGTAGAGTCATTGCCTGTTCTCCGCAATATCTTACACACTCCATCGACTTGTTTTGTCTACACCTGATTATTAATAACTCTGATTTTGTTGTTGTGACGTGCAATCAATGGCAAGAACAGGTGGTCTAGAATTAGCCTGTATTTGAGCACCACCTGAATTTGCTTCTAGCCCCACCACTATCTATGCTGGCATTATTAATCTCTTTCTACTAAGCCTAGTTGGGACCTCAATAATTCTTGATCACAAATCATCATAGCATGTGCATGATTCTTAATGTTTCAGACAGCACTCTCACAGAAGAATATATCGATTGGCGAAACCCACCTTGTATAAGTGCAAGGGGACTTCATGGTCTTAGACCCACGTTTGCAGTTTCCACAATGCTCTAGACTACAGTATCTGAAGGTACACAAGTTGCACACAACCTGAAATGAATATCACTACCCCATGGAGGGAGAGACCTACCCTCATTAATGTATACCATCTAAATCCAAGAAACATCAGAGATGAATGTTGTTAATCCACCCAATGGACCAAGTAATCAAAACTACAGTTCCTCTGCACTTGATTCTCAAACCTAAAAAAGAAGACATGTTCGGAAATAAACAGAGACTGCAGAGTAGATTATGTCCAGTATTAGTGATAGTCCATATACAAGTGCTTCACTCAGCCAGTATTAGTGCAGATAGTTCATATACATGTACTTCACTCGATCTTCATTTGTGAAAAAGTTTTCACGTGAACTGTTAGAGTCCGATGCACAATAAGCATAACTTAATATGAAAGGGAACTTGAACAAAATACCAATATGAGCTATATTAGAAAAAAGTACAAGTCTAGCGTTAACACCCAAATGGGTTGTCCACGTAACATTTACTAGTTCAAGAAAAAAGAAGAAAAGTTGGGAAAGGTAGGAAAAAGAAGACATAAAAAGGGGGCCGCAGTGAAACTCCATTTTAGATAGCATCTATATTACCAAAACATTGAATCTGTCGAGAATGTTCGTGTCTAATGCTGAGAAAAAAAAGGTATACAAATTAAGTATAAAATATAAAGAACTTATCATAAAAACACTGGTGCCATGACTAGAGTAATTGTTGCGAGCATCTTGATAAGGACATGGATTGAAGGGCCAGCAGTGTCTTTGAACGGATCTCCTACACTGCATGAAAGTAAAAAATAGTTCCATGTTAGGAATCTCAGTGCTTTTAAAGATGGCTTTCAATAGGCTTAAGCTGCAAAGACAAGAACTCCTCTCCTCTCCTATAAGGGAAGCATACAGGTTA
Source organism: Papaver californicum (assembly GCA_023531435.1). Taxonomy (NCBI): domain Eukaryota; kingdom Viridiplantae; phylum Streptophyta; class Magnoliopsida; order Ranunculales; family Papaveraceae; genus Papaver; species Papaver californicum. The sequence continues at coordinate 132,889 of JAJJMC010021855.1, read as the reverse complement.
CAAAACAAAATGAAACCACTAACGTGTCTGCCCAGTCGTGCATTTTTCATGTTTGTAAGATGTTTGGGCATTAGGCAAATATTATTTGGAAAGGTAGAACTTTTTAAATAGATATGCAAACTTACGTGTCTCCTGTGATTGCAGCTTTGTGGCAATCACTTCCCTTGCCTCCTAGAGCACCAGTTTCTATGTACTTCTTTGCATTATCCCATGCACCACCAGCAGTATTTAGGAAGAGAGCCATAAGGATACCAGTGACTGTTGCAAACATCAACATAGACGCCACAACTTTGGCACCAAGTAGAGGATGTCCTGTGAAGTGCCCTAACCATCGAAACACAAAACCTGCATCCGAAAATAGTTAATGCAAAGACAAGTCTCACGAAGATAAATACAATAAACATAAGAAAACAATTTACTAGTTTACAGGGATGTTTTCTTCTACAACATTAGCTTTTGTAGGGCAGAGAAAGATTTGCGTCATCATGACGTGCTGGCAGTTTAAGGATACAGAAGTGACATTGATGTTACTTACAGATCGCTTATCGTGGACATAATTAGTTATTTACAGAAAACCAGATAGTTTTCACATGGACCTCCCAAGATTTGTTAAAAACATGTGAACTTCATGGGCTTCACCGCCTAATAAGTAATAACAAAATTTTGGACCTATATCCAACTAACAAGAGTCCTACCGACCCCATACCCCTACAAAGACAGCAAAAAATAGAAGCTGGGATGCATAATCTCGTATTGTAAAGAGGGGAGAAAAAGGAAACTCACCAACTGCAATGGGTGATATAATTGCCAACGCACCGGGCTTTATCATCTCCCGCAATGATGCAGATGCCACAATTGCGACACACCGACCATAATCAGGTTTCTCCTTATACTCCTGGCAAACAATACTTAGTTAATTGGCCACCAGTGAAAGGGAGACTGAACCCGCTACCTAAACAATACATCACACAGTACATTAGAAACATATACTCACCATTATACCAGGTCTTTCGATGAATTGTCTCCTCACTTCATTAACCACCTCTTGAGCAGTTCGGCCAACCGCCGAACAGGCCCAGGCACTGAATAAAAAGATGAGCATGGAGCCCAACAGGCCACCTACGAAAACTTCCGGAATTGCAATGTCAACCTAAAAATCAAGTGCCAATTTTAATGAGAAAAACAGCGAGGGATGGGAAACATTTGGAAACTCAGGAAACTCAAACTTAGAACTCTGCGCACCTGGTTGAAAGGTGTGTTAGCAAATGAAGCTACTTCATCCATATAAGCACTAAATAGCAAGAAGGCAGCAAGTGCAGCTGATCCAATAGCAAAACCCTTGGTGGTAGCCTTTGTCGTATTTCCAACAGCATCAAGAAGGTCGGTGATCTCACGAACACTTTCAGGCTGTAAGAGACATGAAAATTTTAAATCGCTAAGCATAACAAACTTTTATCTACTTGATAAATGAGCAACTTTTATATCGAATTTATGAGATGTCACACCTGTTGGCTCATTTCAACAATTCCACCAGCATTATCAGCTATTGGACCAAACATATCCATGGTGAGAACATATGCAGCTGTGCTAAGCATACCCATTGTTGCTACAGCAGTCCCAAACAGACCGCCAGTAGGGACTCCAGTTTCATCCACCAAGCCTGACGTGTGACCAAGCCAGAAAGAAGAAACAATGGCTACACTAATCACAAGAACTGGAAGAGCAGTTGATTCTAAACCTAAACTGATGCCTGCAATTATGTTGGTTCCATGCCCTGTAGAACTGGCAAGAGCTAACGTGCGAACAGGCTCATGCTTGTAATCGGTATAATACTTAGTAATATAGACAAAAGCGTAGGCTGTCATAATCCCAACCAAGCCACATAGGGCAAAGTTCAACCATGCGGTAGGCGCTTGTTCAGTGTAGAGCATCCAACGAGTAGACTGGAGGTATAATCCAACAGAAAACATCTCAATGTCAAATAAGCACAGCATAACCAAATAATTATCGACTTCTAATTTATAAGGTAACAAGAACAAACGAACATGGTAACCAAGTGAGCACAACAAACACTTTTATGAAGTGAAAACTTCCTGCTAGAGATGTAGTATTACCGCGCCAAATGTAATAACAGCTAAAACAATCGTAATTGAATAGCCTTTCTGAAGAATCGCCATTGGATCCTCTATAAGTGTCCCAGCACCACGTGTACCCCTGATTGAAAGTATCCCAATTGAAGATATAACCAGGTCGAAAGAGTGTATAACAAGGGGGAACAATATGAATCCAGTTGGATCTGCAAAAAATGAAATAAAGAGGAATCCAACCAATAATTAATGAACTCCCACATTTATAATCAAGTAGGATAGAGTACCCGAGCGTATAAACTTAATACCAAACAAATGTAAAAGCACGATGGAACTAAAGCTTTTTTTACTTCCTATTTAATTGAACACTGCAGTATTTCCTAAGGAAAAACAGGTACTGTTCAAAAGAACTAGGTGTTTCACAAAGCAAGATAGGGCATGGCCAAGAAGTGCAATACAATGTCAAGAGGTAAACAAAGTGAATTTTGAGGGAACCATCATCAGATCAAGTCATCAAGTAAAAAAGAGGGATCATATTTGATTGGATTGTAGAACCGTTTAGCATAAAGAGAAATATTATTAAACTCAGCTGACCATACTGAATAGATAGGTGAATCACATCCCAACTCATAATTTCCAAACTCTTCATTTCATTGTTGTAGTTCGCAGGCAGGAGTTGTAAGGTTTAAAGTTAAGAGACAGTACTGTTAATCTGTTGTTTCAGAATACATCAGTATGTATTGTAGTGTTTTTATTTAAATGTTCTGTTAGATAGTACTATAGTCTATAACAAAACTAAACGAAGCATGCCACAAAATCATGTGCAAGAATTATTAACATACATATATATTCCATTTACATAGTGTTTCACACATCAGAAATCATTGTGAGATTCCAACAGGAAATAAAGAAAAGAATAGTAAAATCCTTGCCTTCAATTTTGCAACGCTTAGCCATTGTGCCCCCAAGTATCATAGCGCTGATTATTTCTGCAGCAATACTCTCAAAGAGATCAGCACCTCGTGCTGCACAATCACCCACATTGTCTCCAACCTTCAACATAGTTATACATTGACGCTCATTAAAACAAGTATTGGAACTAGAAAAGAGAAAAAAAATCAACAATGTGAGGACGTGGTTGATCTGACCACATATTAACCTTACAATACACTACCAATGCATCCAGTCAAATGCTACTATATGAGGCATAATTTAAAACACCAGAACAGAGTTTGGCGCAAACTCTGAAACCAAAAAAACATTTATGGGGGTGCTATCCAACATTACAAAAACATAATTCAATATAGCATTCCTAACAAACTAACAATAACACGTAATCGAGGCATATGTGTTAAATATAAAAAGTTTGTTGACAAAAGCAATCTCAAAGTCCTAAGTAGTATCAAGAAATCAGCTGAAAAGCAAAGTAATTAGGACAAAAGGTTAAATACCAAATCAGCAATGACTGCCGGATTTCGAGGATCGTCTTCAGGTATCCCTTGCTCTACTTTTCCAACGAGATCAGCTCCAACATCAGCAGCTTTAGTGTATATTCCGCCACCTAACTGGGCAAAGAGGGCAACAAACGAAGCTCCGAAACCATATCCCACCAGGACAAGAGGCACTACAAAGAAATGCAGCACAAAGTAAGTGAAAGATCAAGACACGAGATCCAACTGTCATTAAGAAAAATCAACATGAAACTTGGCAGCTCAAGAAACACAATTCAAGCGCCTAAAAAAACAAATATGAAGGAAAACCCCTTTTGCCTCCAAGGAGATGACCAAAAGGATACCACTTAGACAATCAATAATCGAGATCCTACCGGTTCTCACATTTCTCCCCTTAACACTTTCTCAGATTATCATTATCACCACAAAGAGGCAGGAAACACAAACACATCTTTGCTACAGCATTAGATAGTTGGTGGAAAAAAAGACACAACATAACACTTAATCCGTCTGTAGGAAACAGGTGTTAAGAAAAATGAGATTGATCGGTACAGGAAGGGAAAATGAGTGTCAAAGACATGATCTTGTTAACATGTAAACCATGTGCATATTTGTTTCTCTAAAGAAGATGCTTACAATCAGTGACCTTCATTGAACCTGGTGTATCTACACCCAATATGACGTAAAATGTGGCATAGAGGACTGCAACTCCTAGCACAGCCATGCCGACAACAATAATTGCCGAGAAACCCCCAGCACGAACAGCTATCTGTGTAGAATTTATTGCTATTAAGACATACAAATAGGACAATTTGTGAAGGCATCATAACCAAATTGCCGAGATTATAAGGACAGAGAACCTGCAAAGCCTCTCTTGCAGACCGCCTGGCAGCACTAGACACTCGAACATTTGCACGTACGGATACCCACATACCAACGTACCCAGCCATACCAGAACATAGAGCCCCTAGAAGAAAAGAAGCAACTGTAATATAAGCAGACGCTGCCCTGGAAGAAAGCAGGGGATGAGAAAACAGTCAGCACTTGACATGAAATGGAATATCCTCAAAGTGAACAATTAGGGCAGAGAAAGAGAGATGATAGAATACCCTACCTCCCAAGTGATTCCTGATGAGGACTCATAGTGCGGAATAAATAGATTACAAAGATCACCAAAGCAAGCACAAATGCCATCTTGGATATAGTCCCATATTGGGTCCTAAAGAAGCCTTCTGCCCCATCCCGTATTGCTTCTGAAATCTACAAAAAGAATGATGAAGTCAATCAAATCCACAAAATTAGGATTAGAAGAGAGAGATTAATATTTTAACTATGTAATATAAACAAAAGAAAGAAACGGAACCGCATTATCATTAACGAAAAAGTGGACAAAACCAACATATAATAACCTGAGTAGTACCTGAACCATCTCTGGAGGCCCCTCATCTTTTGCAAGCACCCATTTAGTAAGATATATAGCGAAAAAAAAGCTGATAATGCAGACCGAGAAGACAAACAAAATAATTGGAGAGGTTTTTGCTCCAATATATACCAAGCCTCCCAAACCCAGGAACAGAAGAACTAAAAGTACGCGAACATTAATTCTCATTAGAATCCTTAACACCTGAATTAATACCCAGTAAAGAAAATAATTAATTAGTGCACCCTATGGGATGGACACAAGAAGTTGATAAATAAACTCAGACACACACAAATGAGAAATAGAGAAGTGCAGAAGTTTTCAATTTTCTACAAAGTGGTGAAGCTTCTCGAATAACAACTATCATTGTTTATATTCCAGTATTGCAAAACTGCTTAGATGCTCACATTTATTTCATCCCAAATCTGTTCATGTAGTTCAACTATCCTTATTATTCCATGAAAAGTTTTGGAGCCACCTACTGTGATGATAGGAACTTCAATTGTTTTCCAATTTCCATAGAGAAAATGCTAAACTGAGAAAGGATCCTAGAGTGTATAGAGTTCATCTTGGCGGAGTTGTTTCACATAGACTTGCCAGTAAGGATCACTCTAAATGAGCAAAATGTACATAACATCTCTTCCAGCACGGGAAAAACCAGCATTATATATACAACACCACTTGCAGCTTTATATTTCTAAATTGCATGACAAAGGAAGTAACCATCTCATAGTTGGGTGCCAAAATCTCTTCGACATTCATTACTTCTAATGCAATATAGTTTTCACTACTTCATAACTACTGAGGCATTCATTCTGTGAACTTTTGATTCCTTGATCCCACACAATTCAACAACAAAAAGCAGAGCATTGTAGTACAGTCTTCGGAAAAAAAAATCTCTTTGTTTGGCTGGTAACAGTACAAACCATATTCCATAAAAGCTAACCATAAAACTGAATGTCATACTGCAATGAAATTGGTAGAGTAATAGAACCTTACCAGTGGGGTATATGGTTTGCTACGCATGGCAGGGAAAGTCCTGGGCCTATCTTGGTACGGCCCCAAGATCCCATCCTCCAAATCCGCATCCATCATTATTGCATGTGATGAGTTAACCTTACGGGTAGTAGCAGGAAAAGGGTTGAACTCCCCACCCTGGGGCAAGTCACCCCCAGAACCTGGACGCTGAATTTTGAATGAAGCTGGTTGAACCTATGAAGTACAACTTTAACACCATACACAACGTCGTCAATAGGTTGTGTAGCTTAATGACTCTCCTCTATGTAGCTTGGAGTTCCTTTTCTGATGAACTCCGCCAGGAAAAGAGAAATCCCAATTCAAAATTTTCAACACCAAGTGGCTTTCCTAAACGAGACAGACATGAAAATATACTCAAAACCATGGCGACTTCATAAAAACCCACCTACAACTCCCACGCAACAAACCAATAATAGAGAGAGAGTTCCACAATAAAACTCATACAACCTTTCGAACTTAACCCTGAATATCTCCTATAAAAAGCAAGTCACAACTCATGCAACACCTTCCAAAGTCAGAAGGATAACAATTATCGAACAGAGAATCTACTTTCATGAGCAAAAAATTTCAGGGTCTTGGGCAACATCAGATTAAGATAAAAACCCTAATCAATGTCATTACAGATCTAACAAATTCCAGTCACACAATTGAAGCTGGCCAGTCCTAAATTGACATTTGCATGCATGAAAACTAAAATTCCAAAATGTCAACCCTAGCTTTCAATGACCAATTAAAAAAAACCATGTAATCCAATACCCAAATGTCAACCTAAAAATTAAAACCCCAAACCCTATTTTACACCCTTATCCATTAACAAACTACCATCATCAAACAAAACCCCAGACTTACCCTCTGCAAATCGATCAACAAAATCGTGAAATTCACAAAATTAAGACCTTAAAAACTGTAAGATCTGAACAAAAACTAAAAAACACCCTAACAATGTCACCAGATTTCCGTCATAGAATACGAAATAAAACGAAAATTCAAGATCTTAAGAAGTAACTAAACTAAACTTAAATAAACTAATAATCAAACCTTGGTTATTTGATAGTCGTTAAAATCATCTACCTAAAATTATTGGTGACAGATTTAAGAAGCAGAAATAGAAGAAGAAGATTAGTATATTTACCTCACCTACCCTCGAATTGACTTTGTTAGAAGTCGTAGTGGTAAGAAAGGGAATTAAGCGTTGAAGTTGAGGTTTAGCAGAAGTGAATAAGAGCAGTAACTGCCATTAACGGGAAGCACGTTTTAGGTTATAAATCTCTAATTAATACTCGTATTATTTTGTTTTTTTTATGAGCTTCTTCTTCTTTTTGTTCTTTTGTATAAATGCTTATACAGTACACTTTTCAGTGCTTTTCAGTGTGAAAATATTGGAAGGCTTCTTTTTTTATTTTTTATTGAGAATTATACTACCTCCGTTTTAGTAAAAGTGAAACTATCACTTTTTTATTTTGATTTATTTTTAGGCTAAAATGAAAAAATGATAGTAACATTTTTCTTGAAACGAAGGGAGTATCTTTTTCGTAAGGTGAACAATGATTGTAATTTTTTTCCTAGGTAAAAAGGTAGTATTTTCAGAAAAAAAAATTGCTCTAACATTTTTAATATAACCTACCATACGTTAAATAGTTGATTGTGATGATGTTAAATTAAAGGTGCCTGAGTTGTGCAAGTAAAAAAAATATAAAAATATTAATCAATTATACTTTTTCTTTTCTTTTTTACGTAAAAGAATTTTTTTATTTAATAGTTAACTCCATGATCAAAATGTAAAGACAGTTATGTTCTATAATGTTAGGAGGCTTATCATACCATACATTCGATATGTTATGTGTTCGACTAAATTTTGCTAATTTATCAGCCACTTTATTACAAAATCTAAAAATGAAATTACATTTCCATTGTAAACTACTACCTTTGTTTGTGGAAAAAAAGTTAGTTTAGAATGAAAAAATAATAGTAACTATTTTTCAAAACGGAGGGAGTAATATTTAGAATATTCGGGTCATCTATGAGAATGCTTTCATTTTCCCATGCAATAGTCGAATTTGAGTTGTTGATATATTGCACAATGCTTTGGAGATTTGTTTCAGTGACAATGTGCGTCATCTGCATTTCTTTACACCATTTCGCTGCTTCCAGGAAAGCCATACACTCCGTTTGCTCTGAGTCATATATCTTTTCTAGGCGTCTGGTGCAACTTCCTTTTCATGTACCTACAAAACCTCTTAGAATTAGTCCAACATCAATATGAGTATTACTGGAAATGAAATAAGTACCGCAGTTTATAGTAAAATAAGGGAAATGGTGAGGTTTCCGTAAAGCCCCAAAAACCACCTACTTATAAATCTAAGAGACCATACTACATTTTGAGGCCTTAAGGATCTAAAACATCAATTCAACCATTTTTTTTAGAAGTTATAATTAAAGATTAACCCAAATCTAAACCCTCTCTGAGATAATATATAAAAACACCTATCATAAGATACATATACAATAGTGAGTTGATTTGCAAATAAAATTTATACACAGGATAAACATAGCGGAGGTTAACCGACGAACAGACTCAACTCCTCGAAGCTTTCAAATCTTGAACGAGCATTGTTACGTGCACTACTTGATTTGTCTCTGAAACTGAAAGTGGGAATTGAGTGAGCACATCATCCCCAAAAGGGGTGCCCAATAGAAACATAACTAACTGTCATATAAACACTAGCATGGTTTGAAAACAATGCTGATTTTTATTGAAAAATCGATAAATCACGGAAAACTGATAATTCATATTGAGATAATAATTTGTACATAAAACCAACCAACCGGCACACATTCACAACAATAATAGTTGAGTGACATAATCCTTCGGAGTAGTAAGGTTGACTCTTGCGGATTCTTCAATGATCATTAAAGCACCCTTCCCACAGTCATACTTAGACTTATATTCTTACAAATACTTCAATCATACACACACTCTACATAGCAAGCATTCAAAGAAACGAATAATGTTAACATTATATCTGATATAAGAATTTATCATAGAGTACCCATCCAAACCATGCGTAACCCATCAATCATATATAAGATTCCCACATCCTCATCGATAAATACCAACAAATAATATAATAGTTTTCTCAAAGTAATTTTAAAGAATAGTACACATCCATGTATGAGACATGAGCAATCCTGACAGAATTAATAATATATTGGCAACCTTTACGCCCCTACTTATAATATTGGACACTTGGTTGCCCATCAGACAACCCTCTGGGCCTATATAAGCATAAATATAGATATAATTTGGGACTTATATTTCATACCAAACAACAAGAAGTCTCTTTTCTTCCTTTCAAACAATAAGTAAAGTTTAACCACTTTCTAGTCAATGAAAAGAAATATCTTTTGAAAATAAATAGTTACAACCAAAAAACATATATTATTTGTTTCCGAAGATCCAATCTCATCCCAAAATGTAAAAGAAAATAATTTGTATTACATACATATATATCATGCTTACACATATCATATAGTACCAAAGATATATGTGAATTTCACAATAGATAGCTTTGTAAAACAATAATGAATACAAGAGAGTTCGTTATCGATTCCCACCTCATTTGATGACATGCCACGCCTACCTCGAGATCCGTGATTCACAGATTCACCCATTAAATCGATCGTTGTTACTATAGATTAACCGTTAATCACACAAGCACTCTAAGAATATATCCAATAGGCTTACACAATAAGCATAACGAAATATCATACAAGTTCACAGTTAATAACTAAGGGAAATTACTAATGGTTTTATAATCCGGTAATTGGAAAATTTATCATAAAAAAATATTTACTCATCCAAATTAGATGAATTTGGTGTCATTGTAAAGCTCTCGAAAAACTCTACAACTTTGCAGAGGAAACGAAAGCTAATTCGGGACCTAAGTGTCCCAAAACATCAAATTAAACAAAATGGCCCTAAAGCAAATACCCGTGGGCCTGACCCAGACCGGCCCATAAAACCAACCCATTAACTCATTGACTAACCATTTGGGTTAACCCATGACCTGACGCAGTCCACGACCCGAATTGGTCTGGCTCGGTCTGACCCGTTAGTCAGCTAATTTGACTCGGCTGACTAGGTCATCTTCTTCACTTTTTCTTGAAATATTTCCAAGCGGGCAATACTAAACCCAGCTCAAGGGTCAGAGTTTCGGGGTTCCTAAATCACTCATCTTTGATCCAAAATGAACACCTGATAGCTCGTTAGAAATATGAGCGCCTCCTCTACAACTTTTGCCTACTGACTTCGATCAAATTCTTATTCAAACCTATCTAGAAAAGCTCATACATGTATCATTTAAGTTGTTTACACATGAATTCAGTCTCGTCGACTTAGTTTAGAACAGCCATATCCCATTCGTTTCTTAACCAAATTGGACAAACTATATATCGTATAAACTAGTCACAAAGAGATACAATTTATGTTTATAGAGCTAAGTTTAAACAAGTCTCTACTTTAAGGGCAGAGAAATACAAAACCACATAAAATCATGATTTCATGCAATTTACATAAACTTCAAAGTTACCGTTTTATGATTGATTATAGCCTATTTGAGCATATAACAAGTACCCAAGTCATATTTAACATAGTAGAACCTAGTATAGAGATAACCTTAACCATTAGAGGATGTTCTATAAGTTTTCCATTATCACCATCATGTTTACAATTTTCATAAATTAATCACACCATAATTGTTTCCATCTTGTATTCTTCTCTACTTCTTACTTAAGTTCCTGATTTGATTACCTCTATACTATTTCTCACTTTAATCTACCCTTTCTATTCTATCTTATTCTCTAAACATAATTCTAATAATCATCATCACTTCATCGAGGTATATAATCTCTTTCTCCTCAACTTATTTCACCTTCACTAAGTTTTTTTGTTCATCTTCTCTTTTTCTTTAAGTTATCAACATAAAAATATATTCATCCTAACTTTTAATATGTAACAAAAAATCAAATACTTTCTCTGTCTTTTTTATTAGTCCTCTATTTTATTTTCGTCTGTCTTAGAATAGTTGTCAGCTTCTGTTTATAGTCATATTTTTTCGTTAAACTATCAAAGATACCCTTAGTTTTTTTATATTTATAAAATCATTTTAAATATAACCCAAACTAAAATCTTAAACCGTATTTTTGTAAATAAAGAAACAAATCCATTTAATATATTTTATATTTATCTTCATTCCTTTTTTAAAAAATGATCACTACTTGAGAACTCCCTTAGAGATTTTGAGTTCTCTTCACAAGTCTAACACTAATACCTCAGTTTACAGCCACAACTAATTTATAGGTCGTTAGACTCCCCAATATTTTTATTGAATCCGTACCTTTTTTAACCTATTTAGTAGATTTAATCTCTTGTCTTTGAACTTATATCTGTTTTTTAATCTTTATTTAATAGTCTAATTACCATCTAGTTTTGCATTTATTTCCTAATTAGATTTAAAACCTGGGTCCTCTAGCCTGGATCAACGATGTAGTCGCTCTTTTTTCGGAGCAGAATCTTCTTGGTCCTTGCTTTGATCCCCTATTTCTAGGATATACTATACTTGTCCTGCCATTGTTTCGCTTTGAGCGCCTTTCAATTCATCTTTTTTCTGCTCTTTAGTTGTTTTCATCCTGAGTGTTTCTCTCGTCTTGATGTGTCCAATAATTCCTCTGACTGCTTCTTCTTGCTGACGCCTCCTTGTCATTTCTATTCATTCTCAAATCCTTGCAGAATTTCGATACCTTTTGAAGCAGCTTCTTAGTTCTTCCTCTTATAATACTTCAGGCATCTTTCTCGGCGTTTGCATCTCCGGCCATTCAGATCTGCAAGTTCTTCTTCAGTTACTTCTAGCTTCTCTTCCCAAGTTACTTTTTTCATCTCCTTCTGCTGCCTGTTGGGGCTCAAGCCCATTTCTCTTACTTTCTTGACAACCACCTAGCCCATCAACCAAGCCTACATTCCTTTTTTTTCCGCCAACTCATACATTTCAATCTTGTGCACTTGCCTTCTCCATTACAACCCATATTCCTGCAATGAACATCCTAGCTTGGAATTGCCAGGGTATCAACCAGGCCACTACCGTCCATCATCTCAAAGGGCTTTTCACAATCCATAAACCTTATATTATCTTTTTATCTGAAACCTTAGCCAATGAACACCAAATGCGAAGTATGGCTCATTTATTCCATTATCAAAAAAATTCCATCGTCCCCAAGATCGATAGAAGAGGCGGATTATGTCTTATGTGGTCCAAGATGTTAACGTGCAAATTCTACTTCATTCTCAAAGCTACACTCATGCAATAGTTATTCCACCACCACCGACAAAATCTTGGTTCTGTACTGGCGTCTATGGCCCCCCAGATCCAGACGCCAGGAAAGACCTTCATTCGACCTGCAACTTAAACAAGTGGTAGAAACGACTTGGATTCATCAAACAGATTCAAAACCTTCATTGGACCTGCAACTCAAACTCATCACCACCAGTCAAACTCTCACTGAATGATAGACACGTAATTGGTTTCATCTTTATAATGTTTTTTTGCTCATTTTTTGTACTAATATTATTATGTTATGTATTTTTAGGTACTTTTGGTTGAATTGGCGATTGTTGAAAAAATAGCTTGGAAGTGCTAAAAACACCCCATAAAAGTGATAAAGACACCCACAAGAATTGATAAAGACACTCCTCGTTTGGGCACCTCAGTTGATAAGGGCACCCTCACTTTGGTTAGGGGCGCCTAGCTCCTCTTTCAAATTCAAAGATTCTTTCAGGCGGGAAATCCATTTTAATCATTTGAGAAAAGATCTTGAGCAATTATTTTGGCTTTTGCAAGAGTTTAAGACACAATATAATCTCACCTTATTAAGAGAAAGTGTTATACGAGATCAAAGCTACAAAATCTCGTGAAATATCCTCTCACACCCAAAACAGAATCTCATATATTTGATTCGGGAAAGAAAATATATTTTCTGTCTCAAAAGAGGTATAAAACAAATCTTGGGAAATATGTTGATTCCGATAACTTGTGCAAGAAAATCACAGAAAGTTAAGATCGAAGAGGAGA
>JAJJMC010021855.1:93160-119759 GCA_023531435.1 Papaver californicum | reverse complement strand
ATATTCAAGGCTTCAACAACAGTTTTCAGAACCTTTAGCCACACATTTAGCTACAATAACAGCAACATCTTTATTTCTTATACACTTTTAGTCTGTCCTTCTTTTGAAGCTTTAGTGAAGAGTCTTTCTGAACTACACCTTGGAGCTGTTTTTCTTCTAATACTTTGGTGGTCTGTCGTTGAATCATTAAAAAAGAATAAAGAAAATTTGTAAGTCGTTATTATTTCAATAAATATTCATGATTAATCAATTTTCTTTTATTCTTCTTACTATGGGTAGTTAAATATCTCATCTAGGATTAGGGAGGAAGTTATATTATACATGCTTAAGTATTTAAAATAATTTTCTAATTATTTCTCCATGACCCTTTATTCTTGTTTAAAATTGAGGATAATTGACTTTATTTTTCATTAAGCTTGATTTTGTCATGTGAAATAATTTTTACAAGCAACCTTAGTGAAGAAAATTATCAATTATTTAAAGACTTGTTATTGGTTTTAAAAGAATTATTTTCCGAAACGTATTCACATGTCTAAATCGTTTCAAGAAATTTTTGGAGAACTTATAAATTTTTTTTTTTTTTTTTTTAACGTTTTGATACTTAAATATACATAATATAGTGGAATCCCGACATCCTAGAACTCAGCTCATATTTTATTCCAAACCAACTTTATTTATTCACTTTAAAATTAAGTTTTAGAATAGTTATAAATTAAATTCATTCCAATCAAAAATTGAGTTTAGCGCTTTAATACATCAAAAATTAGGATTTGCAATTTTAGGAATCTCTGTGGAACAAATCCGTATTTGTACACTATCTTATCGATAGCTGTGCACTTGTGGAAAATTAAAAATTCCCATCAAAAAACTTTGGCCATCTCCCTACGATGATCAAACATTCGACTTCTCGGACAAGTTCGTACAACATTCGCCAACCAAGAAGGACCGAAACTAGAACACTGGTTATTTAGAGAACGACAACTTCGAAGTGCCTACACTACCCTCCTCCAATGCCACATAACCTAATGGTAGAAAAGATCGTCAATTCAATGACTTCAATCCGGGGACAATAACACTACCTTCTTCCACATGAAAGCTATCATCCACCGAAGCTGCAATAACATTAAACAATTGCAATTCGCACAAAACAACTGGGTCAGCAATAAAGAGGATATTATAAAACTCGTTCTGTATCATTTCACGGACCAATACTCAGCAGCACCCACAACCATAGATGAAAGCTTGTTTGTAGAGATCGCTCCTAGATTAACTCTTATGCAATGTGCATCCCTCAACAAGAAGTTTCTCCCACAGAGATAAAAGATGCACTTTTATTTATTATCTCGGATCGAGCCCCAGGCCCAGATGGTTTTACAAGTAAGTTCTTCAAGTGTTTTTTTGGAGACCACCCACTACATCTTATTGCTATGGTCCGCAACTTCTTCCATTCTCTTAATATTCATCCACTCATGAACCACACCAATCTTACCCTAATAGCCAAACTCGATCATCTATCCAAACCTATAGGACTATGTAATGTCACATATAAATTGCAGCCAAAATCCTAGTCAATCGAATTCAGCCGCTTCTCCCATATATGATAAGTCCTTACCAGAGTGCATGTGTTACCCAAAGATCAATCCATGATAACATTGCAATTGCAGGGGAATTATTCCATCACATCCGAACTTCAGCCCCTGCTAAACACCAAAAAATAACACTAAAGTTAGATATTCAAAAGGCCTATGACAGCTTAGATTGGGGTTTCATCAAAGCCGCTTTCATCAAACTAGGTTTTCCTATAATTTTTGTGGATTATATCATGCTATGCGTCACTACAGTAACATATTCAATCAACATCAATGGTACATCACATGGATATATCTCGCCAACCAGAGGCATCAAGCAGGGTGACCCGCTCTCTTCCTATATTTTCATCATCCGCGCAGAAATCCTATCTACAAACTTAGGAAACCTTGAATCCTAACAACTTATAAAGGGACTTCGCATATCCCAAAAAGCGCCACCCATACTACATCTCATGTATGCTGATGACCTCCTCATCACATATACAACTACCATGAAAGGTTACAACCAGCTTATTAAATCATTCCATGCTTATAGCACTTCAGCAGGTCAGATAATCAACACTTCTAAATCCATAATCATACACCATCCAAGATTGGATCAGCAAAAGGTGGACACTCTTGTACAATTTTTTGGCGTACCAACTACGTTGAAAATCCACTTATGTACCTAGGAGTCGAATTCAAACACATATGATCTCACGCCATATTTTTGAACCTCTACTCGAAGTGGAGGAGTTGCCTATTAGTTGCTGGCTACAACGACTGGCGAGAAAAGCCAAAGGATAGATGTCAAAATGTTTTACGCCTGCTGGAATGTTAGTACTCATCAAAACTTCTTTAACACCCACCTCTAATCATCTTATGCAAACGCAGATCCTACCTGCCCATGTGCACAACAAGATAGATCGCATTACTAGAAACTTTTTCTGGGGACATGATTCCTCCGAACGGAAACTGCATCCTCTAGGCTGGGCTAAAATAACTAAACCGATATCAGCGGGTGGACTCGGGATCAGAAAAAGCAGCCAACATAACAAAGCCCTATTCATGAAAAGGATCTAGAACTTGCATGATCAACCCCACTCAATTATAGCCAAAATGACACGCTGAAAAATATCTCTAACAACAACCGATTCTCCAAGCCAACCACCTCATTCCTTCCTCTTCTAGCCCTCAATGGAGGCAGTTAGCATCTCTCATACCTCAATTCAAATCTGTAACCTTCCATTGCATCGGAAATGGGTATCCACCCCTATCCAAGCTAACTGGATACCACACTTCTTAAATCTAGACCCAAATCTATGTCATCCTATATAATCGGTAGCAGATATTATCGACCCTCATACTCATAACTGTTCACAAGATAATCTAAACTACCTTCCCCCACTTACGTCCCAAAAAATCATAAACATTGATCTTCCCTAAGATGCCCCACCAAATGTAATCATCTGCCCTCATTCGAAAACAGGAAAATATACCACCCCATCCGGTTATACCTGCCTGAATCATGAATCAAATCTTCCCTCCCAAAATCCTAGCCCACCCACCCAATTCCTTTGGACTCTGCCATGTCCACCAAGATTTCATTTTTTCTTGTGGAAAGCCATCAACAAGGGATTACCTACCTTCTCAATCCTAAGTCGTATTGGAATCACCAACACAGATAGATGCCCTCATGTAATTTGGAACCAGAATCGGCTGATCACCTTCTTATCAATTGTTCTAAGGCAAAGACATTGTGGAACATTCTTTGCGCTCGAATGTCGAGTAACTTAGCCACACAATTTCACCTTCCACCTATCATTTCTTCCCAAACATCTATCCCACATCTCCTACAACAGCCAGGTCTGGCAACCACCATTACATCTTTCTGTTTTGTTTTGTGGTCGTTATGGTTATCGAGAACTGAATTTGTTTATAGGCATCATCAAACAACCCCGGATATTATAGTAATAAGAGCACTCCATCTTCATCAAGAATTTTTATGGGTTAAAGAAAATCTTCCTCCAGTTCCCCCTGGTGATTCTCCAACTGCTCTTCACACCACTGACGTTAGGCGAACTACAATAATATCAGTCGGCTGGTCCGGTCTTACCTTGGAATGGATCAAGGTTAACACAAATGGAGCAGTTAGGGGCCACCCGAGACTCGTAGGCGCAGGATTTATCTGCCGAGACTCATATTCGAAGACGATAATAGCATTAGCACAACCGTTAGGAATTACCACTGTGTTATCGGCGGAAGCCTGGGCCATGCTTTTGGCCTCAAGAGTTGCACTTAACAGACTCTGGCCGAAAGTTATCTTTGAGACGGACTCTGAAAATCTCTTTCGACTTTTAACCTCCCCATCGGCCCCACCATGGTATATTTTTGGGATTATTACAGAAATCCAGCAAAATCTTTACTGAATACCACATTACAATATCCAACACAATTACCAAGAAGGAAACCAGGCGGCTGACGGTCTGGCTAATCACGTAGCGGATTGAAGTCAAAAAGGCAATTTTTCAATAAAGATTTGGGACCTAATTATACCTATCTTTATCAACCAAATTGTAATATGACTCCATGGGTACTACTTACCCCCGTGTAATCTCTTTTTAATACAGTTATTCTTTATGTTTCAAAAAAAAATATGTAAAGATTTTTTTTTTTATCTTCTTTTAAACATTTCTAAGAATATAAAATCACCAAATAATTATTTTTCTTATATTTATTTTTATTTTTAATAATAATATAGCATTTAATAGGGATAGATTTGGATATTCCTCGGGTCTCCTTAATATTTTGATTTTATCAAAACGGACTAATAAAAAAAGACGGAGAGAATAATATATTTTGTGAGTCATCTCCTTCTCATGCTAAGGAGAGGAACATGATAACTCTTCTCAAATTAAAAAAGTAACTAATTTGAAAGTTAAGATTTATTTCCATAAATTTATTGTTACACCTATTTAATACCAATAACAACTCAAGAACTGGTCCAATGCAGCTGAATGATCAACACAACTCAGCACCATATGGAAACATCATTTTACTACATAAACAAGACTCTCGTTGATGAACAATCAAATTTATTTATTGTATCACAAAAATCTAGCAACATAACTTCGGTGCAGTTTTATAGGGCCGGTAGACTTGTTTTTTTTAAATCTGTTTTGACATTTAGTTTATTTGTCTTGTTTTAGTCACTCATTAGTACGTTTGAATCTGTATTACTTTCTATTAGCTCTGCCAATTACTCCTTGCTGTAGGTTTTGCTCCTCTTAAGGATTTACAACTTTTGCTTGTAACTTTAGGCTCAAATGCATTTTGTTTCTTTCATTCAGTCCTTGAAGTAAGTTACTGTTAAGAATCCTTGTGTTTCCATCATAACTTTGAGTGTAATAGCTTTCACAGTCCAGTTGTAGCTTAAATGTAACTTTGTTTGATCTCATTTGGTTTTACTATATCGAGTTTTTTTTTTCTTAACAAGTAGAAGCACGTCGAATTTCCATATTATGAACTTGTCTGGTCTTCTTAGACCTTGCTCGTATAAGGGAACCGTGTACGTAGCATATTCAGATATAAGGTAACTGTGTACATAGCATATCCAACCTACATTGAAGGAAGAATATCCTGGCATTGGCTCACATATCCTTAGCAAATCAATCAAATATTCTTGGCAGATTCTATAAGTTTATTTCTAGCAATTACACATATCTTGTTTCCTATCTTAAGTTGTAATATCTTGTATATATACTCATATACTCATATCAATAATGCGTGTGGGAAAATATCTTGTTTAAGCTTAACCGTGTTTAAATTTTATATGGTATCAGAGCCATAAAATCTCCAACGAGAAAAACAATGGCTTCCTCTACTTCAAGTCAGACACCAAACTTCACCATCAATACCCAACCTCCCTCCACATCTGACAAGCCTCTTATTGCACTCAATATCACCACCCAAATCAATGAAAAACTACCCCCCACTACTTTCCTTCAATGGCGTGCTCAATTTAAAGCACTTCTCATTGGTTATGACCTTCTCAGTTATGTTGAAGGAACCTTCTCATGTCCAACCTCAGATGGATCCCCTACAGATGAGCTTCACAAGACTCAGTGGATCAGACAAGATAAACTTATCCTCAGTGCAATTTTAGCATCCACTTCAGCCTCCATAACACCCTTGATAGCCACAGCAAAATCCTCCCATGCAGCCTGGAAAAAACTCACTCACCTCTATGATAGTCGGTCTATGACCAGAGCAATGCAGTTGAAGGAAGAGATCACATTAATTTAGCGTGCAAACAGAAGTATCACAGAATACCTTCATGTTGTGAAAAACCTGGTAGATGAACTAGCCATTATAGATCACACTATTTCCGATGATGACCTGACCCTCTATGTGTTAAATGGTCTAGGTCCAGAATTTAGAGAGATTGCAACGCCAATTCGTACCCAAGAAACATCCCTGACATTTGAAGAACTGCATGACTTACTAGTTGGTCATGAAGCCTATCTAAGGCGTTTGGAAACTACAACACAAAGTGTTGTTGTGTCTGCCAACTATACAAGAACAAAATCAGCAACACAGGAAGGACGTTATCCGAGATTCTACAAACAAAATGATCACTCCAGACAGCCTTCAAACATCAATTCAGGCAGGTACTCAACAGGACTGCAGCTTGATGTAAGACGCTTCAACACAGGAACTGGTAATCCCGCTTCATCCACCATGCGTTATCAACCAATAACAGGTCCATAGAAACATATTATCAACAAGCAGAACATCAAAAATTTGAAGACAGTCAAGGTTTAAAAGCAACCGTTTAAGAAAGAGCAAATTTCATATTCAAGTAAAGTAACAATACAATTATCATGTTAAAGACTTATGTACAAAAGCGAAAGAAATCAAAATATGTGAGTTAGTGAAGTTCAGAATCAAGTGGTAAAGTGTTTATCCCACGGTCGTAGTAATTTCATCATTTATTTTTCAGTTTATATTGTAAAAAAAAAAAAACGATTATCATTGCTTTAGTGTAGATTTTCTTTTGTATTCTTTCAATAAGGCCGTGGGG
Source organism: Papaver californicum (assembly GCA_023531435.1). Lineage (NCBI taxonomy): Eukaryota > Viridiplantae > Streptophyta > Magnoliopsida > Ranunculales > Papaveraceae > Papaver > Papaver californicum. Next base: position 113,108 of record JAJJMC010021855.1, on the reverse strand, counting down.
AAGAAGAAATCTATAGATAAGTTTCTAATAACAAGAAATGGAGGAAATGAGTTATAAATTCAAGGTTCTACAAAGTTCAAGAGTTCATCATCTACAGTTGAAGACCGAAGACGTTTCTATTGGATGCTGTGAGAGTGGTGTTGATTGCCGATCAGATGAGAAGGTAAGTAAGCATTCCCATCCTTGCATAGTGGTTGATTTCCGTTATTAGAGGTCACTAGAAAAATAAAAAGGGGTTCTTTTTTCGTCCCACTTTATATGGGATAACATATCCATATGATTCGTAAGGTTACCTTTCCTTCCTACCATTCAACGTGTGTAGGATTTCTATCTTCATTCCTTCCTGCACACATGTGTGAACCATAAAGTGCGTCCTTTGAGTGTCAAATTCATAAAACCCTATTGGTGAGGCAGAAATATTCGATCACTCTCGAACCTAGATCCTTTTACATGGTGGTTTTCTCCTAACTCAAGAGTTAAGCATGAGAATAATGTTCTTTATACTTCTAACTTCTTATTGTTAGTGTTCAGAAACTTTATGTCTTCGTAGCTCTTTGGATGCAGGTGCTTTGGAATACTTAGAAGTTGGAGTAGGTTTTGTGGGTAAATCTCTTGTAAACCCTCACGAGACTATAACTCGTCCACTAGGGACACCTAGGGGTTTAAAGGCTTGTTACACGTGCTAAGTGTAATCGTTTCCTCAACGACAGGGAGTTGTATTTTGGATTAATTTAGATTTGTAATTTGCTCGAGGACTAGCAAAATGCAAGTGTGGGGGAATTTGATAAGTGCATAATTTATACATTTTGAGTATCATAATACTTATTTGCTATATTTTATGTGAATTACCGTGTGTTATTATTACTTTCGTATTTTATTTGTTTTATTAGGTTACATCTCGGAAACAAGTAAACTTGAGCCTTACAAGAGAAGAATTTCCAAAGACCCAGTGGGACTCAGTATATTCTAGGATTTCTACCCTCCATCTTGAAGATAATTTTATTACGAATCCAATGGCGAAAGAACAAAGTCATTCCGACTTCGTATGAGAAAGTTATGAGCGAAACAAGAATAAAGGGCAAAATGGTCATTTCAAAGTGACCAGATATTTACACCCAGTCGTAGGTTAAGGGGTAGCCAGTATTACTTCAACTGTCAGTTTCGTGAGACTGACAGTTGATTGGGCTCTGTTAATAGCACCGAGCTATTTACTCAAGGCTGCCAAGATTCAAATCTTGTTCTAGGCGCCAACAAATTGGATCGGGGCAACTCCTATCTTTCTTCTACATATTTCGAACAGAGAAGAGTGAGGAGTTCCTGGTGATTCCTGTGATGGCTCGAAATGATGGATGCTGTGACGATTAGCCGATGAACAAGAGCATAAGCTTGCTGGTGATATTGAAGAAGATGATCTCGGATGTCGGCAGCGATCAGAGAGGGATTGATGATCATGATATGATCATAGCAGTAAAGTGAGAATTAAGTTTAGAATAGAAAGGGGATGTTTCACTGTTGATCGATTGGTTGCTAGGGACTGGTGGAAAGTAATCTTGATGGTGGATTGAAGAGATTTTTTTTTTGAATATGTCACTGGGTTCTCGGGGTTATTATAGGACATGGGTTATTCTTGGAAGATAGTTTTCAATCGAGATGTCGGCTGTTGGTGGTGATCTCGATTGAATCTATTCATGGCAGACAATGGTAGCTCGATGGTGTAGCCTGAGAAGGGTGATGCTTCTGTGTTTGTTCAAGTGATTGATGGTGAGCTCGAGCCTGTGATGGTTTGACTTTCAAGAGATGGCAGATGAAGGCAGAGAGATGGTGTTTCTTGAGTTCAATTATGGGTTGAGTTCGATAGTGTATGGGTGTTGCTGATGGACTCGAGTCTTTGAAGGTGCAGTTGAGAATGGGTTTGAATGATTTCATGGCAACAGTCGAAGAATGGGTAGGCAGAAGTGATGGATCTTGACGTGAATGAAGACAGAGTAGTTGCTGTAAGGCTTGCGGTCCAAGAGAAGTTCGACTTTGTTTAGGAAGTCATCAGAATTTGCCGGAAGATAACGAGATTTTCTCGTTGGAAAGAAGAGAGTTAGGAAAGAACTTAACCGTGTTATACACGGAAAATAGAGCTGGTCGATGGTGTTATTGAGTTTCCTAAATCAAGTGAAACTCTAAGAAGATGCGGTGATGACCTCTTTATAAATAAGACCCTCCCCTCTCACGTATAGAGGAGACCTGGACGTAGCTATACATATACATAGACCTTGACGCATACCTACATAGAGAGACCTTCCCAGCCACGGACACGGACAGTAAAAAGGTACAGATACACTTGTGGGAGGCAGAGAACTTCACGTACAGTCTATATCTTCGACGATTATCGGTTAGTTTGTGCTATTTTCTTAATTAATTTTCATGGCTTTTAAGAAAGCCATGTTGGGCTAATTCCTTTGTTAGGGCGAAAGGATGAACTTTTAGAGATGGTTTTATTTGTGTTTCAAAACTAGGGTTTTCAATTTATGAACTAAATATCATTAATTTGTCTCTCTCTCAACGTTTTCTCGATGATTTTTCATGTTCTATGCCACGTATAGTTCATTGTTTGATTAGTAGAAGGACTCGTTGAAACCTTGTATGGAATTGTTTTATGAATATTCTTTGACTCTTTATGCCCCGTATACTTAGTACTTCGAAATTCTACTTTAGGTTGAGAACAAACAATTCTTTTTGAAATCGAGACCCTATGTGACGAACGCAATTAAACCCTAATATACAACGGATTCCCGGAACCTTAACGTTTTCCTTTTATTGTTTTCAAACTTTACTAAATAGTTTTAAATCACTATTTAATTTAATTCTTTATAAATAAAACTTAAAAAAAATATTTTAATCCAAACTCCTCGTGGGAACGAACCGTATTTGCTCTTGTCTACATCTTTTGACATTGTGCGCTTGCGGTAAAACAAAGTCGGTTTTCCGACGCATCAGTGACCAGATAGGACATACAGCCAAAGCATGTTCACAACTTCATTCACAACCAGCGTCTGTAAACTGTGCTACCACAGCTGCAGCCAAAGACAAAAAATGGCTTCTTGATTCGGCATCCTCTCATAACATCATTGGTGATCTATCAAATCTATCCATACATTCAGAGTATGATGGAACTGACGAAGTAATTCTTGGTGATGGCTCAGGTTTGGCTGTCTCACATGTTGGTTCATTAGCTTTAACAACGCCACATCGAACATTTACATTAAGAGACACTCTTTATGTTCCCAATCTCTGCAAAAATTTAATATTTGTGCATCATCTAACCAAACAAAATGATGTCTTTGTTGAATTTCATCCGTTTCATTTTTTTGTGAAGGACAAGATCACAGGGGCGATTTTACTAAAAGGAGCATGTAGCAATGGCAACTACACCTTCCCAGAATCGTTGACGGCAACACCAAAGGTTGCTAATGTGCATGAAATGACTTCCATTGAAGGATGACACAAGCGTCTTGGACATCCTTCTCTTAAAATTGTCCATCGTCTTATTAAGATTTTTTTCTCTTCCTATTTCTTCTCATAAAAATTTATCTTCAATATGTCATTCATGTTCTATTAATAAAGCACATCAACAACCATTTCGTGTCACAAGCTTACAAAGTCGTGAACCTCGTGAACTCATTTACACAGATGTGTGGGGACCCGCGAGTTATACAGGGATTGATTGTTCATGTCACTATCTTATTTTTGTGGATCATTATACAAAATATATATGGTTCTATCCTATGGTTACAAAATCTGGTGTCTCTACAATCTTTCCGCCATTCAAAAAATTTGTCAAAAATCGCTTTCAGAAATCCATGAAAAAACTATACTCTGACAACGGAGGTGAGTTTATTGCTTTAAAATCATATCTCTTGCTTCATGGAATCACTCATCTTACCATTGTTCCTCACACTCCACAACAAAATGGTGTTTCTGAGCATCGGCATCGTCATCTAGTCGAAACCGGTCTCACCCTTCTTTATGATGCCAACCTGGATTATTCGTTTTGGCTGCATGCTTTTCAAACAACTCAGTCTTTGTGAACTCTACCATTACAAAGTTGGGTGATATGTTCTCTCTATAAGACATGGGTTCTCTTCACTACTTCTTAGGAATTGAGGTTATTCCCACAAAGGCAGGATTATTTCTCTCCCAACATAAATACATTCGAGAACTATTGGACACTACAAGCATGGGTGATGAAAAAGATGTCTACACTCCTCTCTCTACATCACAACCTCTTCAACTGGTTGATGGTACAACCACTGTGGACAGTTCCGAGTTTCGTCGATTAATAGGCAGCCTTCAATATATGTCCCTGATACGTCCAGACATCTCCTTTGCAGTAAACAAACTATCTCAATTCATGCACAAGCTAACTACAACTCACAGGACAGCTTCCAAACGGCTACAGGTACCTAAACCAAACCATCTTCTATGGCATTCAGATTTTTAAAAATGGACCTTCCATTCTTCGGACATACACAGATGTTGATTGGGTTGGAAATATGGATGATCGCATATCTACCTCTTCCTACATCAGTTTCTTGGGCTCAAATCCAATCTCCTGGTGCTCTAAGAAGCAACGTGCAGTTGCAAGATCTTTCACAGAAGCCGAATACAGGGCCCTAGCCAATGCAGCTTCTGTATCAATGTGGTTGTTAACACTACTTCAAGAACCTAGCTTTCCACTCAAAGATCCTCTTCAACTGCTATGTGACAACATTGCAGCCACACACCTGAGTCTTAACCCAGTTAATCACTCACGCATGAAACATATCCAAATATACCGTCAATTTGTGCGTGTCCTAGTTCAGAAGAAAAGTCTCCAAGTCAGTCATGTTCATACCCAGGATCAGCTTGTGGATGTTCTGACCAAACCACTATCGAAACAACGTACAGTTGTGCTGCACAGCAAGATTGGCATTGCCGATGGAACCACAATCTTGCGGGGGCGTATAAGGTAACCGTGTATATAGTATATCCAGCCTACATTGAAGGAAGAATATCCTGGCATTGACTCACATATCCTTAGCATATCAATCAAATATTCTTGGCAGATTTTATAGGCATATTTCTAGCAATTACACATATCTTGTTTCCTATCTTAAGTTGTAATATCTTGTATATATACTCATATACTCATCTCAATAAAGTGTGTGTACAAATATCATGTTTAAGCTTAGCCGTGTTTAACTTCTACAGCTCGTACAGCTAGGCGTTCATAGTGCCTATCCAGATCGACGTATTTGGGCTCTTTCCCATTTATTTCTCCTCGTAAACTGGTGGGCCTTTATACTTTCATTTCATTCTTCTACACTTTATACTTCTAGTCTTCTACAATATGCTGCCATCTAATACTTCCACTAAGTAGAGCCTGTTTGGCTTTCTTTAATGTCAATTACTACTGAACGCTTCCATTCTTTAAAGAGTCATCAGAGCTGCTCAGCTCTTCTTTCTTCGTAAAGACTTCTCAGCATCTCATACTTCTTAAGTGTTATTTAGCTTTTCATATTTCATAAAGGCAATTTCACCGGTTTATACTTCTTAGAGTGCTCTTCACAACTTTTATTTTGATTGTATAAGGAACTACGGTTTAATATGTGCCGTAACGGCACGGGCATATATAGGTGTGAATATTTGGTCTGTGGCTTGTATTGGCATTAGTCATAATTATATAAATCCAGACTAATTATCATTGTTATTTTACGTTGTCGGTTTAAGGTATATATTCCGTTGAACCTCGGATTGAAAATCACGACATTATGATCAATATCCACTATAAGAATGCTTCATATTTTAATTGGTTGCAATTCCCGATTAATTTTATATGCACCGGAAGGTTAGTTATTGAATGATGTTCTGCATGTTTGTTTTTGCGTTGCTCTATTCACTGCTTAGTGTTTACCACATCATCCAAGATGATTAATTGTCTTGAAAATGAAAAATGATACATTTTGTTCAGGTTCATAGTGCATTTTCTCGCATAGTTCGTGCACAGGGTTTCAGAAGCGTAACACGTGACATTATCCATGAGCATCTCTTATTGATGGATGGTGGTCACTCTCGAATTATTTTTCTTAAGTTTATATAATGGGCTCGATATATTCTCAATACATGGTTGAGTGCACCTAGACACCCACCATTGTTGTAGAATATCCCGTTGTCATCAAGTACCCTTAAATATGTCATATTCATGAAAACTAAATGAAATGATTTTTCCTAGAATCCGTCACATTATTTTTTTGTGCCCCAAAAGAGGTATGACAATGGAACTCAATTGTGAGCCATCAACCTACTATATGAATCCCAGATTAACAACCCAATTACCCAACATTATACTGCAATTATATGAGTTTAGACCTTAGTCGACAGTCTAACCACACACACCATATTCCTCTGTCTGCCGGCGACAACTCTTGCCCGATCATCAAATAGGCATTGTTGGGGGTTTTGCTGGTCTCGACTCTCAATTACAGTTGAACTCCACAACCAACATATCAGTTGACCACATCTAATGTTGCATAGAACTTTTCATTTGTGGACCTACAAAGATATCCAATATATATCGTCTCAGAAAATAGTTATAGTTTTCGGTCGGCCTAACGGTATATTTATTGTAAATCTAAATGATAAGGTGGTCCGGCAGGTTGGTCTATGCTATAGTTCTCTCTCACGTAATATCACATCTTCTGATTTTAATGACAACTCCCATATCATTTCTAATAGTTACATTTTATTTTATGTGTATCATGCAACATTTTCGATTACAATGGCTTATGTGTATCATGCAGCAATTTTCGATTACAATGGCCTATCAATCTTATACACAAAACCGCTTGTATGCTCTTGATAACAGCAACGTCTAACGTTGGATTTCGCTTGATCCACTTCTCACTTGCCTCGCAGTCTTAAACATTGAACCTAAGTGACCTATGGTGCAGAGATGTTACCGTCCATAGTTAATTTCATCAGCATAAGTGCATGTAGGCTATTTTTAGCTGAACCAAGACTCCTCTTAACTTGTTAGTGCAAGCACTTTCCTCAACCGTATAATGTTAACTACTTTTGAATGTGCATATGTCACAGTTTTACGTCTGCTGTCAAAAGATTGCGTGTCACTGTAATGGATTTTGATGAGGTTCCTCAAAACATTAACTGATCTGCTGAAATTTGAAATCACATGTAAATTGAGAATCACAGGAACAAAGATAATCCCAGTTCAAAAGTTAACTCCCTTTGTTGTGAAAAATTACAACAAAAATATGCTCAAGTATATATACATAGATGTAATCCTATTACTTAAGCCTTGATCTGGACAATATAATCTACCAAACACCTTTGCATCTTGATTTATTAATTGTGTACGATATCAATGATTTTATAACTGATTCTCTTAGAACCACACAACATAACAATCAAACTATTTAAATTATCTTTATAAATAAATTATTAAGTGATCTTTAAATACATATATCCATATGAATCTCGGCCGAGAAAACCTGAATTTTAAACTCTCAAGTCTGAAGTTTGAATTTGAACTTAAATCTAAATTTGAATGGAAGGGTTCTGGGAAATAATCAAGAGAATTATGAAGCAAATAATATAAAAGACGTTAATTTTTTTTTATGAAGGCACACTGGCCACTGCTAGTAATAATTGTGTTTGTATTCCGCTTTTAAACTCTTTAAGTAAATTTCATCGATCCACCCCTTACACACTGAACTGAAACCACATTCTCCCAGTACACTACCAGGTAGACATACCTTGGGTAACTTTTAGCCGTTGCAATGCAGAGTTTCGCCTTCACTTCAAGGTCGGAGGAACTGAATTTGATGAAACCTTCTCACTTAAACTGCCACTTGGGGTACTTCTGCCATTGCAAACAAAATACATAATTCAAATTCCCAACTACACAATCCAGATGTATTAAAAAAATTATTTCCAAGTCATCAAAGTTAGTTATTCAACCCTACGAATTTGTTCAAATTTCTAAGCAAACTGAAATTTTGAAATGCAAGAAAAAAATTGGACTAATACAGGTGAACATATCAAATTAACAATGAGTTCAAATTAATCATCCAAGAAAACAACAAAAAACAAAAACTCATAAAAGAGAACCCCCTTTTGTACACTTAATTCCCAACAAAACCCACTAATTTTTCAACAAAAACCCGTGCATAAAATCATTGGAGTAAGTGATAATGCTCAAACAGATTAATGTTACAACAGAGGTTCATCACTCAGTCATCAAAGTGGGAAGAAAAAACACCTATCCTGAGATCATAAGCCAACAATCTTTAGTTTTGTTGTACTTCGAAACATCCTCAAAGGAATGAATTTTTGGAACTGAAGCCATTTCTCTGCTGGTTCCTGTCAAGAATAACCGAAAGGAAAAAGAAAACATTACTTTTAGTCAAAACTCAAAAGCAATCTTATTCAGGTCGAATTCAAATCTTCGTCTGGAAAAATCAAGATCCAATTCAGAAAAAAAAAGGAAAACAGGATATTTTGAATACTTACTTACGAAGGACCCTAGAAATATCTTACGTTTCTTTGGAGCACAACAATTCAACCTTGAGACACGGAGACGAATATGGAGAGTTTGATCTAGTTAGCGAAGAAGACTGATGGTTAATCTTCATTGGGGTTTCTTTGTGGTATTTCTTGTCGATATGCAGTAAATATTTAATCTTCTAGGGTTGAGGTGTAAGTTTGTGTTTTGGAAGATGCTGGCCGGTTAGATATTAATAATACTTCTGATTTGGGTCCTAAATCATGGGGTGAGATTGCTGATTCCGAAGAGGATGAAAGAGTAAGAAAGTTGGAAGAAGAGAAGTTGGCTAAAAAGGAAGCTTTACGTGCAAGATTACAATCTTTTGGTCAGAATAAGGAAACCATTCAGAATTTGGAAACCGTACATAATAAGGAATCAGTGAGCAATAAGGAAATTGACTTGGGATCTGTTTTGGAAGATGATTTGGTTATGGAAACTAGGGTTAGTTCTCTTGGTGCAAAGGTGAGCAAAGGTAAATCTCCTAGACTACCTGGGCGTGTTAGTGATAATGCTTCTACCAAAAAGCAAGTTCAATCTCCAATTAAGCTCGTCCCTGGTAATTATGCTTCCACTGAAGATGAAGATAGTAATTCTTTTGATGGTATGGAAGATTTTGATTTGGATGCCATTTTCTCTAAGAGCAGGCCATATAGGATTCAAACCCAAAAGAGGAAACTGAGAGGAGTGGGTACTAGGCGTTGGTAGATGCCTCTTTTTTTTTTTATTGATGTTATTTATTTAAGTTCTGAGTCTTTGACTCTGAATCCATCTTTGTAAAGTAAAGCTATTTATTTTTAATACAATTTTTGACTTACCAAAAAAAAAAAATCACAGGTCACAGACATTAATCTCCCTACCCATACGCCATTTCATATAAGTATTATTTTCCCCCCTAAATAGATAATTATGATTTATGAATAGACTCCTAGAAAGCATGCCTAAAACCCTAGAATCATGCCTAAGGTGATTGTTAGAGTTAGCTGATGCAGGGGGCATAATACAATGCTTATAATGTTAAGAACCAGGTCTGCCTACTGGAGAGGGTGCTTATATTTGGGTCTGCCAATATCGCAAGAAGAGGATGGACGAGTAAAGGAAATCGTCTGACTGATTGGATAGCTAGTAGCGAGTGTGGATCGTCCACGTGGTGCAATGTTAGTTGTGTTTGCTTAATCAGTTTAGTTGGTCGTTAATTAGTTGTTAGGCTTATTAAAGCTTAATTAGTCGTTAGATTAGTCGTTAGATTAGCCATTAATTGAGAGAGCTAATCAGGTATAATTACCTGAGCCTCAACACAATTGTAATCATCTTTTACAATCAATAAAATTGTTGTTTCTTTTCTTCTCCAAAATTGTTTCCAATACATTTTCCTTCAATCCCATTTTTTCATCACTAGAATCAATCAAATTCTATCATTTGGTATCAGAGCGAGCCGATTTTTGATAGATAGATCAAATCAAATTCACAATTCATACCTAACAAGCAGAGATGACAACTTATGCTACTCGAATCTCGAATCTGGAAGGTCAGTGTAGTGAGTTTACTAATGAGGTTTCAACTATTAATGATCGAATTGCAGGTCTCTCAGTAGGTCTTAATGCTGTTACCAGTAGAGTCGATGGACTCACACACAGAGTAGACGATGTTTCTAACCAAATTAGTAGCTTGAATGTTCATGTAAAGGATCAATTCACTTCCATGAGTGCTCAGATCAACAACATCATGAAAGAGATTAGAGCTAATAATAACCACAATCTAAATCGTAATGAGAATAATTTCCATACAGAAGGGGAAGAAAGCTCAGATGTAGCTGAGAATCGAAATCACAGAAGAGAAAATATCAATGCAACTGGAAGAAACCTTCCTCAACCAAGAGTAGATCTCCCTCGAAGGAGAAGATCCAGTGTTGTGGAAGGAGATGTACAGCTTTTATGAAGTTCCTGTAACTCAGAAGGTAATTACAGCTTCTTTCCAATTGGAAGGAGATGTACTCCAGTGGTTTTATTGGCAGGGATATGATCAAGCTATACCTTCCTGGGAAGTATTTGTGAAAGACATATGTAGAGAGTTTGGACCAGCAGAATATGTGGACTTCACATCTTCTTTATTCAAGCTTAAACAAACAGGTAATTTTCATGAATATGTCTCTACTTTTAAGAAGTTTGCTATTAGAACATCTGGAATTTCTCCAGAAGCTCTCAAGAGTTGCTTCATTGGAGGACTAAAAGATGAATTGAAATTGATGTTCTACTACATAAACCTAACACAGTGCATGATGCTATCACTATTGGTGCTCAGTTAGACACCAAGCTTAAGGAATTAGGTTCAATTGTATCCAGGAAAGTACATAGAAGTACTAACCAAGCCCAAAACACAGTGAGCATTGAACCTCAGAAGAGTTTTCCCAGACTAGAATACAAGAAAATCTCCCCTTCAGCAGTTACAGACAGAACTCTTAATAATCTGTTGTACTATTGCAATGGAAGGTGGTTTAGAGGTCATACTTGTAAAGAAAGAACTTCCAGAAATGGAGGAACACAAGCTTTAGTTCTGGATCTGGTGGAAGAGGAGGCAATAGAAGAAAAGACTGAAGTGATTAGTAAAGATATTAACTCTTCCCATTTATCATCAACACTATCATCAATCCAACTTAGTGATTGTGCTATGTTTGGTGCTGAGCAGTTGCCAACTTCTAAAACAATGAAGGTTAGAGGGAGACTTAAAGGAATAGAAGTTAAAGTGTTGTTGGACTCTTGAAGTACACATAATTTTATGGATTCTAGACTCATTAAGAAACTCAATTGGGTGCCACATTGTAATAGTGCAGTAAGAGTTATGATAGCTGATGGAAGCACTATCAGTGGAGGTGGTTTGTTTAAAGAAATACCTCTGGAGATGGATGAATACAAGGGAAGAATTGATTTGCAGGCTCTTCCTTTAGGAGGATGTGATGTGGTATTGGGAGTTCAGTGGCTCTCCACTTTAGGAAAGCTCATTTGGGATTTTTCCAACTTAACTCTAGAATTTAAAGTTGAAGGGAAGCCTTATACTCTTCAACAAATTGAGACTCCAACACCATATGCTGATGTGGCTACTGTAAAGCAAATGGAGAAAATGATTGATACTTCAAGATTAGTCTATATCATTTATAGTATGGAGGGAAAAAATAGTAATAACTATTCTCATTTGTCTTCTTATGAGCTTAAGGAACTCCAGAATTTATTGCAAGAGTTTGAGAAACTCTTCTCCATACCAAAAGAATTACCACCTCCAAGAAACTGTGACCACCACATTCCACTACTGCCAAATTATCTTCCTGTTAACAAGAAGCCCTATAGGTATGGTCCTCTCCAGAAGTCAGAGATTGAAGCAGCAGTAAAGGAATTGTTGGATTCAGGATTTATCAAACCTAGCCATAGTCTTTTTGTTTCTCCAGTGTTGTTGGTTAAAAAGAAGGATGGATCCTGGAGAATGTGCATGGACTACAGGGAATTGAATAGTATGACAATCAGAAATAACTATCCAATACCTCTCATTGATGATTTATTAGATGAGCTCTCTGGAGCTAGAGTGTTCTCAAAGTTGGATTTGAGATCAGGATATCACCAAGTGAGAATGGCACTTCCTGATGTGCATAAGACAGCATTTAGGACTCATGAGGGCTTATATGAGTTCCTAGTAATGCCATTTGGCCTCACAAATGCTCCTGCAACCTTTCAAGGTTTGATGAATGAAGTGTTCAAGCCTTTCTTGAGGAAATTTCTTCTTGTATTCTCTGATGACATCCTAGTTTACAGTAAGAACTGGCAAGAACATATTTCTCATCTTAGACTTACATTTAATTTGTTGCTCACTCATCAATTATTCTTGAAGGATTCCAAATGTGAATTTGGTGTTAATGAGATTCAATATTTGGGACACATAGTCTCCAGAACTGGGGTGTCTCCAGATCCTGATAAGCTTAGAGTTGTGCAAGAGTGGCCTTTGCCCACCACACTCAGGCAGTTGATAGGATTCTTGGGGCTTACTGGGTATTACAGAAAGTACATACCCAACTATGGTAAGATATGTCAACCTCTCTTTGATATCACTAAGAAGAACAATTTTAGTTGGACTACAACACCAAAAGAAGCATTTGTGAAGTTGAAGGAAGTGATGGTTAGCCCTCAAGTGTTGGCTCTCCCCAATTTTGCTAAACCATTCACCATAGAAAGTGATGCTTCTGATACAGGAATTGGGGCAGTGCTCCAGCAAGATAATAAGCCAGTAGCTTTTTTTAGCCAGGCTTTAGGAGCAAGAAATGCAGCTCTATCAGTGTATGAGAAAGAGTTGATAGCCATTGTGCATGCTATCAAGAAATGGGAGCACTACCTTCAGGGGAGACACTTTGTTATCAAGACTGATCATAAAAGATTAAAGTATTTCTTGGATAAAAAAGCCAATAGTTTCTTCCAGAGGAAGTGGGTCAGCAAACTGATGGGGTATGATTATGAAATCCAATTTAAAAAGGGGATTGAGAACAATGTTGCTGATGCATTATCTAGAATTCATGCTTCACTTGTGGAGATGCTGGCTATTTCATATCCTTATTCTAATTGGATGGATGACTTGCGCATACATCTGGAGAAGGAGCCATATATTACAAAAATGATCAAGTCTTTCCATACAACAGGTATATTTCCTTCCCCACATTTTAGTTATGAAAATGGTCTTATAAGGCATAAAGGAAGAATCACACTTAGTCCAACTTCTGAGTGGAGGAAAAAGATTTTGGAGGAGTTGCATGCTAGCCCAGTAGCAGGGCACAATGGAGTTCTTAAGACTTATCAGAGAGTCAAAAGAACATTCTATTGGGAAGGAATGAAAAATGATATTAAAGCTTTTGTAGCAGAATGTGCCACTTGCCAGCAGCACAAATATGAAACATGTGCTCCTCCTGGTATGTTGCATCCACTCCCCATTCCTGACAAGGTTTGGTCTTCTATAAGCATGGATTTTATTGGAGGACTCCCAAGATCTAAGAGCAAAACAGTTATATTTGTGGTAGTAGACAGATTGTCAAAATATGCACATTACATAGCTTTAGCTCATCCTTACACTGCAACTATGGTAGCTCAAGCATTCATAGATAATGTGTTCAAACTACATGGGATGCCTACTTCAATTGTCAGTGATAGAGACCCAGTCTTTTTGAGTTTGTTTTGGAAGGAGTTTTTTCGCATAAATGGATCAAAATTGAACATGAGTTCAGGCTATCACCCACAAACTGATGGGCAAACTGAGGTAGTGAACAGATGCATTGAGACTTACCTCAGATGCTTCACTTCATATGCTCCACATAATTGGACTAAGTGGTTGGCATGGGCTGAGTGGAGTTACAATACCTTCTATCACTCAGCATCCAAACTTACTCCATTTCAAGTAGTCTATGGTTTTCCTCCTCCACTCATTTTGGCTCATGAGGTTGGGACTGCTAGATTGGAGGCTGTGGAGGAAGAATTGAATTCCAGGGATCAGATGTTGCATATCTTGCGTGCAAATTTACAATTAGCTCAGCAAAGGATGAAGTCCCAGGCAGATAAGCATAGAAGTGAAAGAGAATTCCAAGTGGGGGATATGGTCTACTTGCGCCTGATGCCTTATCAAATGCATTCCTTGGCTGGCCATTCATTTCACAAGTTGTTGCCTAGGTTCTTTGGTCCCTATCAAGTGATTCAAAGGGTGGGTCAAGTGGCTTACAAGCTCTTATTGCCCTTAACTACCAGAATACACCCAGTGTTTCATGTTAGCTGCCTTAAGAAACATTTAGGAGCAACAGTGCAGCCAGTGCAGGGTCCTCCAGAGTTGGGAGATGCACATGATGCTCAGCAGCAAGGGGTACCAGTTAAGGTGATGGGAAGTAAAATGGTATTTCAGAAAGATGATTGTGGGCAGAGATTTGTGCGTAAGAAAGTTCTAGTTCAATGGAGAGGGCAAGAGGAGGAAAATGCAACTTGGGAGGATTTAGCTACTATGCAGCAACAGTTTCCAGATTTCTAATTTGTGCAAAATGTCTGCCATTCTTGAGGACAAAAATGATTTGAGGAAGGGGGAATGTTAAGAACCAGGTCTGCCTACTGGAGAGGGTGCTTATATTTGGGTCTGCCAATATCGCAAGAAGAGAGATGCACGAATAAAGGAAATCGTCTGGCTGATTGGATAGCTAGTAGCGAGTGTGGATCGTCCACGTGGTGCAATGTTAGTTGTATTTGCTTAATCAATTTAGTTGGCCGTTAATTAGTTATTAAGCTTATTAAAGCTTAATTAGTCGTTAGATTAGTCGTTAATTGAGAGAACTAATCAGGTATAATTACCTGAGCCTCAACACAATTGTAATCATCTTTTACAATCAATAAAATTGTTGTTTCTTTTCTTCTCCAAAATTGTTTCCGATAGATTTTCCTTCAATCCCATTTTTTCATCACTAGAATCAATCAGATTCTATCATATAACCCTAGAATGTTGGAAAGCTTACCAGGATAAGTGAAGTCTTGAACATAGTTGATTAAAATGGATTTGTTAAGGATTTAAAAGACTTTGGATATTAAAATCATGCTTCTTACTAATTCTAATAATTAATTTTGATCCCTCTTGTTCACTTGCAGACTCAAGGTTCGGGAGTATTGTGGGATTAATACTCATGATGGTACTCGCCACTTAACTGAAATTTCCCGTGTATTGATGTTCAAACCTGCACATGTTAAAAGTTAATGTATTGTCATAAATTTTTCTTTTTTTTTTATTTGAAAATCCACCTTTGAAATAAGCTAGAACAAAATGTCTTTAAAAGACAATGTGTAACAAAAAGTAGAAGCAACAATGAAAGGAATTTGTGTAATAGAGCTGCAGACCACAAAAATTCTAACATTTTATTAATGCTGAAAATTTATGTTCCAAGGAAAATAAATGAATCGTTCTTGTTGATGGTAGAGTCTCTCTATACACATTCAAGGGATCGCACCCAGCAAAACTTAAGTTAGTATAATACCAAAAACATAAATTTTGAACTCTACTATTATAGGTACCACTCAAATTTCACACAACCATACATACTATATATCCTAGCATACACACGGCATAAAAACTTTGATAAACATATTATGCTGTAAATTGAGTAGATACCGGTTGAGTATTCATTGCACAAATGAGATTACTATACAATTTGAGCCATTATTGTATAAACCGCATTACCCCAGTCACACCATTTTATTGAGCAGTATTAAGTTACCAGCAAGGTTCGACCCTACTACCAGATGGTGAAAAATCACCTTTATAAGTGGGTGAAAGACATTTAATGAGGTCCTCTTCTATCCCACCAGCCGTGGTAACAATTACATCAACCTGCATATAAATTTATAAAAAAACAGTTGTATCTCAGTGCTAATAATAGTATTTGCACAGATTAGAGAAACTTGCACTCAAAACAAGTAGAAGTGAATAGGTTGATAGAATTGCTTCAGCTTACCATGTGATGCTCAGCAAGATACCATGGATGTAAAACTTAAGAATACTTTAGATCTTACAGCCTCTCTATAACTCCCTTCTTTCTCCTCTTTGCTACAATCTTCATCCAAAGGCTCATCAGAAAGCCTCCACTCTAACTTCAAACCAAATTAACAATTGATTTCAGAAATGAAACTTCAGACAGAGTTAATTGCTCAGAAATTGTATATAATTATAATTAATAATGCAAGGCTATGGACTTACTCACCATATGGTTAACAATTTCAATGGATTCACCAAGATGCGAAGCTTGAAACCCCGTCGAAATCATTGCTTTCACTAATTAAATCAGGTAATAATCAACACCCTGATTAAAATCATAACCATGAATTTTCATCCAACTTCGTTTTAACATTTTAGATTCTTTAAACACAGCTGAATATACTGAAGCTATGATATCATCATCTTCTCTTGCATCATCCACTTTTCTCTCCACCTTCTCTGTTTGCTTTCCCTTGTGCTCAGATTTCTTATTGACTGTTGTAACACCTAGTGCATCATTCCCTTGATTCGACATGGTTTTACATACAGTACCCAAAACCTCTTTAGCAGTATGATAAATATGAAGATATTCATTAAATCAGGTTCCATTGAACCAATGAGCCAACCCTTTACAATAGCATCTTCTATTTCACATATATCATCATACTTAGAACTTTCATGTTCAACAGGTTGTGAAACAGACCCAGTTAGATATCATTTTCATGCACCACTTCTATCTCTTGAACCGGATACAATAAGATCTGACAAAACTTAACAAACTCCAGAAAATTAGACATCCAAGTCTTTCACATGGATCAAAATATCTCAAAAGAGCATTTACTTACCAAGATTATATGGGTGGGAACATACTAACTTTTGTTGTATGATCAATCAAAAACACCCTCACATACGTTTTCCTCCATATTCCAAATCTTTATCTACAAACCCAAAAATTACAGAGTACATCAAGAACGAAGATCGGTGTAGGACTTGTCAGCAAATTAAGATCATTACCAAACAAAATTTATATAATAAATTTACCAGAGGTCAACCATCATCTTTCGCATTGAATAAGCAAGGCTGTATCAGAGTCAAAACCAAGGTCAGATTTAACAAAATCAGTTAGAGAAATTGATTTGGAATATGTCCTCTAAATTTACCAGAGGTCAACCATCATCTTCCGCATTGCACGGGTTTGCACTTAGTGCCCTCTTATCTATAAAGAAAAAAACCCATCAGAATCAAGTTTTCACACATGCACGATATCTAGCACCATAATCAAACCCAAAAGTCAAAACTAAAGAGAAAAAAAAGGGTTTCTACAGAAATCAAATAGAAAAAAAACCTAAAACTTAAAATCTAATTAAAAGTTAAAAAAAATTAATTCACAAACATAAAATCAAACTAAATGAAGAAAGAGATGACATATACCTGAAAGTCTGGCGAACAAATAGATTGTTTCGAAGTAAAGTCTGTTGCTAAGAAGAGAAGATTGTGCTCGAGATTTTGTTAATTTCTACACCTATTGAAGTTTATGCCCGAGATTTGCAGACCACTAGTATCCTACTGAAGTTTATGCCCTAGCTATAGTCCTGCAGAAGCCAATTTTTAGTGTTAACATGGATTTGCTAAGGATTCAAAAAGACTTTGGAAATTAAAATCATGCTTCTTACTAATTCCAGTATTTAATTTTGATTACTTTCAACTTGCTCACTTGCTGACTCAAGGTTTGGGTTCGGAAGAAATAGATAAATAAACTTTAAATTTTGGAAAGGTCAGAGTGATCGTTGATTTGGGCGTTTCGTTTCAATGCGGTGCATGAAAAATTGAATGGGAATAAAGAAAAGCGTTCCGTTTCAATGCGGTGAATGAAAAACTGAATGGGAATGAAGAAAAAGCATAATTGTGGATTATTTTTTAGGAGGATAAATCCATACCACTCTTTATCTAGTCTAATTTTTCCAAACAAATCATGATCACTTCTTATATATCCTCTAGACTAAGGATGTATAAATCCGACCTAACCCGTCTATCTGACTCGTACCCGCCTAAAATTATCTGATCCACACCCGGTCCGTCGATGAACGGGTAAGGTGTGGGTGATTTTTTTAAAACTCGATTTCTGGCGGGTCAAATGCGGGTGATAGCCCCTCTCACCCGACCCGACCCGCCCACACGCCGAAATTTCACACATTACTTTGGCACGCGTGATTCCACCATTCACTTCACTAACACTTACCGTAAGTCTGTATTTTTTTCTGTTCTTCGGTAGAGAGTAAGGGTTCTTCATCTCTGTTACAGGCGAGAGGCGAGAGGCATCGATCAGGTAACGTAACACTCTTTCTTCATCTGAAGATTCTGAACTCTCATTTTCGTTAAGTTTGTGAGTTGCAGAGACTACCTAAGTAACCTAACTCGAAGAAATAGTTGATTGCAGTTGCACTCGAAGAAAAAGTTGAAGAAAACTAGAAAATTTGAATCAAATTTTACGTCGAAACAAGTAAGTAAATGTAACCCAAACCTTCATTTCCTATAAATCACCTTATGTTTTGCATTAATTTGTCACCTGATAAAATTAGAATTTTAGGGTTCAGTAAAATTTGGGGATTTTTTTTCTTCTGTAATTTAGGATTTTTTTTTCTTATCATCATTCATTACAGAGTACTCTATATAGAATTTAGTCACTCTCACATCCCCAAACATAGGTGTCATTATATCATCTTTTATTCACAAATAGTTTCTGATATTTCCAACACGCCAATAGTCAGACATTCAAAAGTTCTATCCTAAGTGTTCATTTACCACCAATTACGATTCACCATGTCTCTTTGGAACCAATCTAGGCTTCTTTCTATTGCTTGCATTGGAGCAGAGAATGATGTCTTCTTCCGCCAAAGATAAGCTCCCATGTAGACATTGTACATCTTTGGCAAAAGCCGTATATAACTCCATCCATTGCTTCCCCATAGTGAATTCATCAATTAACCAACTTACAACTCCTAGTTGCAGTCGTCCAGGTAGGAGTGCCAAAAGGAAACTAATGAATGATATGCGACTAACTGAACCTGATAGACACATTTTTGTGTCTAAATTGCGCCTGAATATCTGTTTCGATAGTGTTCGATTTTGTACTTATTATGTCTTTTTATGTCTTTCTAGGTATTTTTGAGAAATAAACATTTTCGGAAAAATCAGCTCGAAAAGTGATAAAGGCACCCGGAAAAATGATAAAGGCACCCCCCTTTTCATTTCAAATCCGAGAATGGCGGGAACACGTGAAGAAAACTTATGATAAGGGAGTTACGTGATTTTGTGAGATTTTGAGTGTTTCTAAGTTACCCAAAGACTAGAAGAGATAACACAAGCTTAAACACATCAAGCAAGAGTGATTCACGCCGGAAAATTGGCTGGAAAATCTAAGTTTGGACGGTAAAAGGACTTGGTTCCTGTTTTGGTTTCAAACAAATTCAGAGATTGATTGGGAGTTGTTGAGTTTGATTTGATTTAGAAGACTCTCTAGGGTTTTTACACCCTATATATAGCCAAGAGAAGGGTTGAAATCGGGGGGACAGAGCTTGGGAACCACCGAAAAACCCAAACAGACAACACGTTTCTGCTGCTGCCGGAAAAGAAGAGGAAGAACAAACAGCACTTCAGAACTATCGCTGATAGTGCTGTTTCTGTCACTGTTTAAGCTGTTAACCCGTTCTTCTGCTTCTGTAACGCACTAAACCCTGTACTGTAACGCTTATAAGCGTCTCTGTTCGGCTGTGTTACTTCTTTCTAGCCTTTGTAAACACTTTTTGAGCAATGAAAGACTATTTTGAGTGT
>JAJJMC010021855.1:44557-76042 GCA_023531435.1 Papaver californicum | reverse complement strand
AGTGCCGCACGGAGTAAAGTCAAGGCGAAGGACCGACCCCGTGACAGTGTGGTCAAAAGAAAAGACAAGTAGATTCAATAAAGGTGGAACCAACACCACTATGTTCACACTTAGGTAAATATAATAATAATAAGTGAAATTAAAATGCCCTCCAAAGTGAGGAACCATCTCTTCAATTTGGTTTTCTTTTTTATAATTCACTTATTTAATTTATTTACTTATTTTTTATTTTTGAAAGAAAAAAGGATATATTAAGAAAGATATATATAAGCAAGTGCGGCCGTTCAGAGGGACAAAGCAGCTTCCGCTTATTAGGTGTTCTTTAATTTTCTGGCTAATACTATCCAATTTTATATCTCCAATTTAAATAGATAAGGGGTGTTTAAAATAAAGTAAAACTATTAAATTATTTTATATTAAAACCTATTACGATATAAAAACTGAAACCAATTGTTTTAATCTATTTCTCATTTAAACATCGTAAGAACCGATGCTATAAAAAAATATATCATAAAAACCGATTTCTTCTTTTTCTCTTCTCCTTTGTTCTCCTTATTATTTTTTATTCAAACTAAAACACCGATGATTTAAAAAAAGATTAATCGTTTGATTTTTTTATATAACGAAAATGACAAAACGAGTAAACCATCCCACTGGAGCAACTCAACTTAGTGGAAGCGATCCAAAAATTACACAAGCAATTCGAAATAAACATCTGAAGAAAAAACGATTACGGAGGAAGACGAAGAAACTCTCAGCTCGGTACAAGAACAACATGTGGTTCAAATCAAGTACTTTTTTATCAACCCTTTCCTCTTAATTAAGTTTTATCAACATGCCCACACTCAAAAATTATAAATTATAAATTTTGGGTTTTATTTGAAAACCAGATTCGTTCGATGTTCATGTTCACATCGAACGATTCATGTGAGAAACAATCGATGTTCATGCCCTAGTCAATTGATTGTAAAGTAAATGAAAAAACACGAAGAACATCGAACCAGAATCTTTTGATATGGGCATTTGTATCGAACGATTCTGGTTTTTAAAGATTTCTCTGTTTTTGATTTTGTGTAGATTCGGTGGATGTGCAATACCCACATAGATCGAATGTAAATATGTGAACTACCCAGAATCCTTATATATAGGTGGTTATTTAGAACGATTGTTAGTCGAGAAAACGCCCATTTTTCCTAGTGTCTTTTTTAGCCTAGAATCGGTGGATATGAGCATCAACATCGAACGGTTATGTAGTGTATATTGCTAGGAATCGTTCATGTGGACGTATCGTGATATCCGATTGTATTCTAGAAATTTCTAAATTCCCTTGAATTCAATTATTGTTTATCGTACGTTGTCGTACTCTCTAGGGAGAGGGGAAAGGGAAAGCAAACAAAAAAAGATCGAAAAAAAATATGATCTTGCTTCTACTCCGAGTTTGGGACCTCGTTGAGTGGGCGGTAAGAACTTGAAGGCTAAACACCATAGGGGTTCTACGGCCTAATTGATCTCCATCAATAAACCAACTCAAGTGGAGTCTCAAAGAGAAGAATTGACCTAGGTTGATGTATTTATTTCAGTCTCCCCATTTTGTAATCTTAGATGGCAACACTAGTACAATGTTTGGCACCTCTATGATCATGCATGGGGCTAGACTTAGCTTTGCAGGTCCAAATGTTGTTGAGTAACAGTTTCGACAGTTTTATCTTTTTTTACTAAAAAAAAAGAAATTTATGGACCTCATAGAGTTTCATGAGACAAATAAGTCCAGTTGCAACCTACTAGAATAGTTCTTATCTTTCGCAAGTGTGTCATACGAATTTCGAGTCCCCGAACCAGGGGTGAACCAAGGGTTGACTAACTCTGGTTCTAGCCCCTTTTAAAATCATCATAACCATCCAAAAACCTTTATTTTTATTTTATATTTTATTATTAGTCCACCTAGCATTTTAAATTTAATCCACTAAAATTATATATTTATTTAAATTATCTTATAGTCTCCCTCCAAGTTCAGTTTCTGGTTTCGCCACCTGCCCCTAACCGCATTTTATGTGTTATTTGTGGTCTCCTATGGATGGTCAAGAGGATAGGAGGGCATGATATGTAAATATATATAGAAATTGGGCTGAGTCTGCTCAGAAGGCATGCTCAGCAGTTTCAGATCTGTTAAGGCGCAAACCTGGCCTCATGTCATGCATCAAAAGAAAGAAAGAAAAAAAGAGAAAAAAAGAGAAAAAAGAGAAAAAAATAAAGTAGCCGAATGAAGGGGGCGCAATGATGAAAACAGTCCTCCTTAATTCAAGGAAACGAAGAAAATTATAGTGAAAGTAAACCACTGATACTTTTTCCATCTCAAACCATTTCATCCATCCATCCGTAATCACATTTTGTACTCCCATCATGAAAGCCCCAATTAGGCAATTACTTGTATCAGGTATAGCGGTACCAAGTACCAATTACCAACCAATTTCCATAGCACATTTCTTCTTTTTATTTTGACTAAAATCCACCGTCCATGTAGTGGTGTAAGCTACACACCTTTTTATCTTAACTGCGAGAGTGATAACTTATTGAGAGCAAACCCAAGACCCTTCCCGACATATATGATTCAAAGTTATTGACTGGATTCTGGAAGATAATCTTTTGGTATATGGCCAGGTTTGATATTTGTGTGGCAAATCAGTCGGTTCGAAGCTGCAAAGAAAGTGTCCCACCGCCGCCCCCACACTCTATATACTCGGTCGCTCCTTGTCTTTCTCATTCTCATACGCGTTCTATCACCGCCCTGCAAGAACACGAAGAAGTTGAACCACACCACCTAGAGATTATGGGTAATTGTGTATGTAGTGGGTTTGGCAACGCTGTTCCGGTAATCAAAGTCATAACATCAAATGAATCATGGAGTTTTACACACCAATTACAGCTGAATGCATAACAAATGAGTTCCCAGGTCATGGAATTTACAAAACTAGTAATGGAATACATTTCTTATCAAACCCATTGCTCCACAAAGAAGAACTTTTCCCTGGAGAATTATATTACCTTCTTCCTCTCAACACTGGCAAAGTAGATATCAGTACGACTGCAAAAGATTTTCACCATGATTGTAATGGAACCTCTTCATCTTTTTTTACGCCTTACCGGATGTCTTTCGATCATCATCATCAAAATAATTATTATCAAGGTAGTTTGAAGAGATCAGATAGTGAAACAATAAGAAGTTCTAGCAGTAGTAGCAGTAATAGTACTGGAGTGTGGAAAGTGAAATTGGTGATAAGTCCAGAGCAATTATCGAAGATTTTATCAAAAGAAACAAGCACTGAAGCGCTTGTCAATAGCGTTAGAACTGTCGCTAAATTTGGATATAAAGGAGTTCCTGATTCTTCTACTCCTTCTTTAGCAAGTTCTGGTCTACGGAGTTTATCAGGTAGTTGTAAAGCTTCGTCCTCAGAGAGTTTTGCATAGAAATTTGTGGTACTATATTTTACTTTTACCTCACAGTGATTATTAAGAGAGGTGTAAGAGTAGTATAATTTTCGGTTCTGTCTCATAGTGATTATTGAGAGAGGTGTAAGAGTAGTATAATTTTCGGTTGTAATAAGGTCAATTAGGCATTTACGTCGATATATATATATTTTTTTTTAATATGATGTTGATGAGTTTTGAAACTAGATTTTATATTACCGTAACTTTTGGACATAACTTTACTACTGTATCACAATAGCATCGACCTTGGCCCTCTTCTCTACTGTCTGGGTCTTGGGGTTAAGCCGAACTTAAAGGGTACGTTTCAAATTGAGTGCTCAACATAAATCAAGTATGCTGTCTAAGTGTCAACCTGCAGGTTTGCAAATATATTTCTTCACAATGAAACTACCATCCATTTTATTGCTGCAAAAAGAATTTTGTGCAGCTTTATTTATAACATTTACAGTAGTAGTACCAAGTCAGGAAACAACTAGCATTTGAGCTACATATTTAACCTAACGTTTTTGAGGGCTACTAAAAACGAATTTAGAGCGATTTATTTTATATCCATTCAAAAATAAGGATAAGGGGAGTCTTAAAATGATAAAAATACTAAATTATTTTTACTAGTTTAATTTATTTTTCTACCATTTAGAGATTAAACTATTTTCTTATTTAGTATTTTTTATAATATTTTTATTTAATAATTAATTAAATTAGTTAAATTATAATTATTATATTTTTGAAAAAATAATTTTTTTTCAAATCTTATTTTTATTTTTTCAATTTTTTTTCAATTTTTTTGTTTAAAAAAACTAAAAAAAAAATAATTAATAGATAACTAATTTGACGAAACTACCGATTATAAAGTAGAAAAATTCAAAAATTTTAAGGTTTGGTAAAATTTATTTCTGGAGCTACTTTCATAATCGGTAGATAACTAATTTTTCAAAACTATCGATTATGGTAGTAGAAAAATTCAAAATTTTTAAAGTTTGAGAAAATTTATTTCTGGGACTACTTTCATAATCGGTAGATAACAAATTTGTTGAAACTACCGATTATGAAAGTAGAAAATTTTGAAAATTTTAAAGTTTGGAAAAATTTATTTTTGGGGCTACTTTCATAATCTGTAGATAACGAATTTGCCGAAACTATCGATTATGAAAGTAGAAAAATTTGAAAATTTTAAAGTTTGGAAAATTTTATTTTTGGGGCTACTTTCATAATCGGTAGATAACTAATTTGCCGAAACTACCAATTATGAAAGTAGAAAAATTAGAAAATTTCAAAGTTTGGTAAAAAAAATTGAGGTTACTTTCATAATCGCTAGATAACTAATTTTCCGAAACTACCAATTATGATAGTAGAAAAATTTCAAAAAATTTAAAGTTTGGAAAAATTTATTTCTGGGGCTACTTTCATAATCAGTAGATAACTAATTTGTCAAAACTACTGATGCACCGGATAATAAAGAAAAGAAAAGAAAAGAGAGGTTTTGTTCAGACTTCAAATATTCCTAGGAATATCGACTATGACCAACGATAATTATTTAGACTTCGGTTTCCCGACTGTAAACAATAATCGATTAAACTTGAACAAGTTTAAGAAAATAATTCTTATTAATCAAATTCAACTGTATAAAATAATACATTGAGGACTCTTTTATAGACTTGGGAAAAACCCTAACTTGCTAGTCAAGAAAGGATGAGAAAATCCCTAAACCGACTCAAACTCTAATTTTCGTTTTTGGAGCTCTTTGTATAGATAACTCCAAACAAACCATAAACTTATCAAAAACCTATAAACTTGTTTCCCAAGGTATCTACTACCTTTAGGCAACCTTCCTAACTTATTAAAACTCTTAAAATAAATTACTCTTCTAAAATTAACCTAAATAATAAATCCGAAAATTAATTATTTTTTACTAAAAATAACATTAATAAAATATTAATAATAATAATAAAATAATAAATGTATTTTCCATAAGTCTCACTCCATCAACTACCGATTATGAAAGTAGAAAAATTCAAAAATTTCAAAGTTTGGTAAAAAAAAAATTTGGGGCTACTTTCATAATCGGTAGATAACTAATTTTCTAAAACTACCGATTATGAAAGTAGAAAAATCAAAAATTTCAAAGTAATATTTGAGATTATTTTTATAATCCGTAGATAACTAATTTTCCAAAACTACCGATTATGGTAGTAGAAAAATTTCATTTGGGGTTTATTGAATAATCAGTAGTAATCGAAATTGTCAAAATTACCGACTATACAATGATTTTAATAAAAATTTTAAAAAAATATATTTTAAAAAAATATAATTATAATTAATTAATCATAATTTAACTAATTTAATAACTAATATAATTAATTAATACTAATTAAACTAGATGGATAAAAGACTTTTAAAATTACTTCAAAATATTTCTATTTTATTTTATTATATAGCCCTAAATTCTTTTTTAATAGTCCTTAAAAACGGTAGGATATTTAACTAGTTAGCCTCGTTACGATATACTTATGTTTCTAGTTGTCAAAGAGACAAAAACAACTGCAGGAAACACAAATAACATGGGGCAGCACAAATCGTTGACTCTTAAACTTTTCCGATTGACTCAACCACTACGAGCTAATTGAATAAGGATGTGTGGATCCTCATTCTGTCTTTTTCTATTAAAGAAAACGTTTGGCATTCCCATTAAGCGGTAAGCATTGTACGGTTAAAATTAATATAATAAGAAGTAAAATAACAAGGTATCGAATTTGGTATATAAAAACTTTACCAATATAATTGTTTAAAAATAAAAATTATTTTAAATATCAGATCTATCCTTTTTTATTCTTTCATAGCAATCTCCTTCTTCTCCATCACCACACCAGCAACTCCTTAATCCCACGCTAGCATGCTGATGTATTTGTTTTACTTTGGAGATTGTCAAAAATTTGGAACTTCGGAAAATCTTTGAATCTGCGAAATCTTGTTGCTCTTGCTTATGTTAAACTTTCCAAGGCCCATCTTCGCGGTGGAAATCACAACCCTTAATTCGTTGGAGAGGCCGTTTCTTAAAACCCAAGGCTTAATTTGGAATATAGAAGTTGTTCCAAAGAGAGATTTAGAGTCTTTTGTCTACCAATTTTCCATCGGCAGTTAGCAATTAGCAACAGGTTTCATTAATCACTGATTCAAGAGATCTTTAGGTTGTGATAACTCATTATAATCACCGATTCAAGATCTTTAAGTTAGGTCCAGTCCAAACATTCATAGGGGTTGTTTGGGTTCTTGGATAATGCGGCGGTTGTCTAATGCCCATCAGAATTGGTGATAATGTTCTAGTTTAATTTAAGTTCAAGTTACACCCAAACAAGAGCTGGTTGTAATATCACTGATTAATTCATATGAATCAAAGATTTCTAATCAGTAAATTGATAGTATTAGAATGTTAGAGAGACTCAGAATTTTATTAGAATGATCGGCAAGTACAGATTAAATCCATACATTACGACGAACGAGACCAAAGAAATCATCACTGTCCCAATTTTTCTTTTCTAATTTCATAACACTATTGATAATAAAAAAAATTAAAGAAAAAGTGAATATTAACAATCTCAGATGTACAACCTCTCGTATGTTCTTAAGCAAAATAGAAATTTCAGCAAAAGGTTTTAGCGAAGAGATTATTTATTTTAGGGTAGCTGTATTCATCTCAATGGCACAGATGTTTATAGCCATAGAGGTAAACTTCAGCCCCATTTTCTACTCATTAAAAACCCTAATTACTTATTAACTCATCAAATACTTAAACAAAGAGAGTGAGATTTTGTTCATAACACTAAAACCCTAATCAAATGAAAAACAAAAACAGGTTTTACATACATACAGGGATGTGAAATTGAAACCCAGAGACGAGGAGAAGAGTGTGACCTAATTTGGGACTTTCTTGACCTATAAATAGCGGTGAGTTAAAATACCTAGGGTTTGCGAGATTATGTGAGTAGAAACTTTACTTGTACCATTCAAGTATTTGTTATTAACACCCCATTTATAAGTAAAGGTTGCCCATACGTGTATGCTTGACCCGCAGTGAAATTTTGTGAAAGATGGAAATTAGAGTAGAACCCTTTATATAATTTTTGGGCTATTTGTATTTTGATACTCAGGTTTTGATCAAAATCTTGGTTTGGTATTTAATCCTTCTGAAATTAAGGGTTGGTACTTGGATCAACAGTTAACCCTCAACGACTTCGTTTGATTTGGCTAGTTTATATTTTATTGTTTATAATTATTTTTTTATTAATTGGACGACCGAAGGGAGTTCTTCTGTAGGTAAACTATGAGAGCTAAAATGCAATGACTTTTTAGTAAATGCTTTAAAAGTCAATTTTCTTCTAATTATCTTCTAATATCTTCAAATTTAAACCAAATTTCTTCAAATTGGAGTGAACATAATAAAATTAAATACTTAAGTTACTGTTTAATATCAAAATTTCGTCCAAATTTGATGTAGTTTAAAAAATAGTTTGAGACAAATTTTTATAGTTGCAAAAACCTTTTGCCAACTATTTTGATGTTGGTTTTTCAAATTTCTTCACATCGAACTCAAATTTCTTCAAATTGGAGCCAAAATCTTACAATTGCACTGTAAACTAACTTTTTAGATCCAAAATTTCGCTCAAACTTGATGTAGTTTAAAAAACATTAGAAAAGGAAAATTTTGGCATAGTTGCAAAAATCTTTTAACAACTATTTCGATCTTGATTTTCAAATTCCTCTAAATCTAACACAATTTTGTTTAAATTGGAGCCAAAATCTTAAAATTGCACTATAAACTGATTGTAATGTACTAAAAAATTAACTACAATAGCTTTAGATGGCCAATGGATTTGAAGGAATTTAAAAATAGTAGCAAATAATCCATTTTTTGGTCGGCCTGCACTGTTACAGCAGTCATCTAGTTATTTATATAGATAAAGATCCATATTTATGCTTTCTCATTCGGCCATTACAAGAAATACTCCCTTCGTCCTAATTTCAATGTTATATTAATGTTTTGCAAAAATATTAAGAAATACATAGAGAGTTTTTTTTCCCACAAATGCCCCACATTAGTATTTATTTTCTTAGTTTTTAGAAGTCCTAGATTTTAGTTGTAGTAGAGAGAAAACTGAATTCAATAGTAAAAATGTTTAGAAATATATATGGATAATTTAAGAGTGGTGTTTCGAAAGTTGAACCTACACAATTCTCCAAGTTAGGAATTGATTCCAATTTAGGGATAAATTAAGAAAACAAATGGGAAAATATAAATTATAGTAAATAAATTAGGAAGGAGGGAGTATCTTTTATCCCCGTTAATTAGAACGAGACCACCCCCATTCACCAAAAAATCCACAACACTATGATTGATTAGCCCCACAATCATTCATATTTTACTGATTTTACAAAGTTAATACTTTTTTTTTATATAGGAAATGGAATAGGTCATGTGATGGCCTATGCGTTGGTCCAAGGCCTGACCAAAGCCTGAGCAGTGCAGCAAGAATAATGGCGCATACCAAATGCGTCATAGTAATATGTTATTCGACCAAGTAAAGAGAATGGAACATGGAGCATTGACATGCCATATTTAGGAACCAGTATTGGCATGAATTTACTCAATGTTAAGCGAAAAATTGAGTGTAGGGTATGGCCAAGACAAGTCCAGCAGAATTTGGTGCAAAAATGGCTCCAAAGTGGCGATTATGGTGTGGTTACGCACATTTGAAGGTTGTACGCATGTGGTTGAATGATGAGACAAGTTGTGAAAGTTATAAAGACATTTATAACTGCAAACGAATTGTTTAACCACCTAGCACAGTATGGTATCAATTGGCTCGAGTTGGAGAAGGCTGGTCAGTTGTGCACCGATTTAGGAGGTTAATTAAGGAAGATGCTCCTTGGACACTTGGTTGTCCAAGGCTTGTGCAAGTAGTTTGCACGGTTTTTGGTCATTTAAACCGATGTATGAATGTTGGAGAGGCACTGTAAATTAGTAGATGAGAGGGTAGACTTGATTAAGCTAAGTTAGACTAGCAAAGGTTAGGCCTTTGGAGACTTACTCTCAAGTTTTAGGGCATCACTAAGAAAGTGAATGGCCTGTGTAATTCATGCGAGGACAAGTTTTGCTTATCTTCCTTTGATGCAATAAAATAGAATGATGTAATATATATTTGAATTTATTGTGTTGTTGATTTTGTGAGTTTGATGCATGGCAAGCCTCTAATGCAGTATGGGATGTATTAAAAGATAAAGATGAAAGAAAAAAATACTGCAAAAGAATTGTTTAACCACATAGTACATGTATGGTCCCAATTGGATCGAGTTTGAGACGGCTGGTCAGTTGTGCACCAGTTTAGGCGGTTAATTAAGGAAGATGCTCCTTGGACACTTAGTTGTCCAAGGATTATGCAAGTACTTTGTACGTTTTTTGGCCATTTGAACCGATGTATGAATGTTAGAGAGGCACTGTAAATTAGTAAAGGAGAGGGTAGACTTGATTAAGCTAAGTTAGACTAGCAAAGGCTAAGACTTTAGAGAGTTAATCTCAAGTTTTAGACATCACTAAGAAAATGAATGGCCTGTGTAATTCCTACAAGGACAAGTTTTTCTTATCTTCCTTTGATGCAATAAAATAGAATGACGTATTACATATTTGAGTTTAATGTGTTGCTGATTTTGTGAGTTTAATGCATGACAAGCCTTTAATGAAGTATGAGATGCATTAAAAGATAGAGATGCAAGGAAAAAATACTTTCGTTGCTAAATGCTTAAAGAGCTAGGAATGTTCACACTTTTATGCAAGTCTGTAAGGATGATTATTTGTGGATGAAGCTTATTCACTATGGACCAAGGAAAATGAAAGCTACAAAATTATTAGTTTATTCCTAGGTTTTCATCAAATCCAAGCCTAGTCAGTCAACTTATTCCTTCCAAAAACCATCATAACATTCACACCCTTATCTTATCTTAATATCCTTCGTATTGATAAAATTGATCAAGAACTAGAAAAATATATAAACAATAAAAAAAACTATTATAATTGTTGTTGATGTAGTGTATATATATAAATCAATCCATTATCATCAAATTAAACAAAAGAAAGAGGAAACTAATTTTCTTTTTTGTTTGTGTTAAATGAACCTTGGACTTGGAATTAACAGAGACACAAATTAGGTTTTTAAGTAATGATTAACTGATTGGAAAATTGGGTTTTTAAGTTACGATCAATTGATTGATTGGTTAAGATTATGGAAAGAAACCCAAACAAAATTAATAAAAAAAATATACAAATTGGGTTTTGATATTGTGATATTTTTTTACGATACCTAAAACCAAAAATGAAACAAAAAGATAAACTGTTCTGATTTAATCAGAGCTTAGAAATCCACTGATTAATTTGGTTTTGGAGATGTAGGGCGAAAAAGAAAAAACAAACAAGCATTATAATAATTGAAGAGAGGAAAAAATACGAGAAAAAAATGGAGAAACCTAAAATCATAACAATTGAGGGAGAAAATTGTGGGATCAGAAAATAAATTATTTCTTCCAATCGGCTACTCTTTTTATTTGGTTGTTACATGAAGACCGTAGTGGAACGGGTTTTTGTTCAAATCATTAAGGATAAACTCGCAAAATCCTTAAATCTATTAAAGAAAATAAAATAAAACTTATTGACGGTAGAACAGAGTTGTTGAAGGTCAATTGTTGGTTCGGATGTCAACCTTTAATTTTGGAAGAATTAGGTACTAAAATAAGGTTTTGGTCAAAACTTGAGTATCAAAGTACAAATTATCTAAATATATTTTTTTAAATCAACTAAAAGAAAAATATTTACAAAGATTGGTCATAGAATCCAAAAAAAAGGCAAAGAAGAAATTACAAAAATCACTATATCCTCCCAATGGAATAACACTTGTGACATAGAGTAAGAATTAAAAGTGGATCTATTTGAGCACCAAAAATTCATGTATACACTTACCTCTATGACCCTTCATTCGAGTCATTCTCTCTAACCAGACCTTCTAAATAAGGATAAATTTTTGATGGGGGCGTGGAGGACAACTGATATGTTGCCATTTGTCTTTCCCAATTAATTGTTTCTAACTAATTATGTTGCTAAAACCCAATGTTATTTCTAAACATAAACCTCCTTTATATATTTAGAAACATAATTGGTTGAAAACAGTTGAGAGGAAAGACAAATGGCAACATATCTTTTGTCCCCCACGCCATCAAAAATTTATCCCCTAAATAATAGCAAAAATAATAAGTGGTCATATGTCTCTTCTCTTGCTAGTTGCTAATGAGATATAAAGATTTTAATCCTTGAATTAAGGTTGCATTTTCAGTAGGAATATCCCAAGAAATCTTAATAGACCTAGCCCAAAAAGTATCTCCAACTGTTAGCAACCTATCTACAGTGAATAAACATGGTTGCAGTGTCTCTTCTTCTAAATTACATATACCACAATTAATGTTAATGAAATTAATTCCTCTAATGCACAACATCATTCTTATAGGAACTGAAAAGTATAATGCAACCCATGCCACAAATAATACCTTAAGAGGTGCATACTTAATGTCCAACACACCTGCATAATTCCACTGAGTCTTCTCCTGACACAGAATTGCATCTAGCTTGCTTGTACTAAACTCTCCCTCTAAATAATCTCCCTCTTGCCTGAATTGTCACTGATTGATAACATCACTTTATTCATAGATTCATCAATAAGCTTCATGAACTCACAAATGCGCAAAGTTCATAAAAAATTTCTTACTTGGTTCGCTATTTCAAAATGCATCAAGCCGGAACTTGAATTCAAGACTTCACCAGACAATCGTCATTGGTTAATCTGTGACAGTATCCTTATTTGCAATTCATTCTATAATAAAGTTTTCGAATTTTCTACGGTAAATCGACAGATGGAAGGGAAAAGAGTGAAATAAAAATCAGTCTTCGTTATTAACCTTCTGTTGATGGTGAGTTTTTGACAAGGAAGAAAATTGTAATATTCCCCTTTGATAACGCTGCTTTTCACGTAGCTGCAGAAGCATGAAATAAATATAAAATAATTTCTGACGAGCATCAAAATTATGAACATTATTGCTATCTTACATTCCCTAAGAGAATTAAGAATGCATATTCATCTCCT
The DNA here is from genome assembly GCA_023531435.1 of Papaver californicum. NCBI lineage: Eukaryota > Viridiplantae > Streptophyta > Magnoliopsida > Ranunculales > Papaveraceae > Papaver > Papaver californicum. The sequence continues at coordinate 63,380 of JAJJMC010021855.1, read as the reverse complement.
AGCTAACTAGCCCTGTAGCTCTTTGGCATATATATGCACCAGAGAAATTTCAGAGCTTTGTGCAACAAAAACCTCGTTATTTCATGTGCATCCCTGCAAACTACTTGCATAAAACAGAACATACTGACCATACAAAATCGCAAACATTCAGGATAAAGGAAACACGATATCCGAATAAAAACGCTAATTAGATGCATACCATCTAATTGTAGAATCGCATTAAGCACAATTTCAAGATTGCAAACTTCCACGGATGAATCTCTTGAAGGTGTTTTGTATGCACTGCACAAAAGTTAGGCATAAATGCCAACAATTAAATCTCACAAGACTGAGAAATCCTAAATAAGCCATAGTCATGGCCATGACATTAGTTAATGTCAATAAAAATAGCATATAAGAAATAGCCCTAGCATCAACAAGTACAGGCTTTAGTAATCCCTAGCCACACTTCCAGCACGAATGTGTCAAAACAGAATCAAAATCACGGAGAAAATCAAAGTCACAAAGGAAATCAAAGTCACAGAGGAAAACAAAGACTAGAGAGACGCTAGCGGAACCACACAAAGCGCCAATGTTAGCCGCAGCATCAACTGCAGCACTGAAGCGTTAGTGCATGCGCTGCTGGCAGTGCTAGCCACGTTGCTAGCGCTAGCGACACCATCCTCTGCGCTGCTGCTGCAGCAGTGTTGCCTCCGTGTTGCCGCCAAATATAGCCTCCTCGCTCCTCCTCTGCACGCCTGTTGCTGCTGCTAGGCCATGCTCCCCTGTCGCGTCTCACTGTGCTCAAGCTAGCACCATTATTTTCTCAAGATAGCACTATTACTTAAGTCGTAACTACGACAAATTGACATGAAGTCTACCAGAAATATTATTTTACAACAAGGTTCATGGCTTTAAATCCATGACCCCGGTAACTCTCACGAGATATCAAATCATATTACAATGAGGGGATAAAACATGGGGTTTTGGTATGACGGTTTACAACAACATGGGTGTAGCACTATCCCATGACAAGGAAGTTATAAAGTCAATGGTAAGTTGAAGCGGTTGAAAAGATCATGAAATTATAGTTCAGAAGTTTTGAGAAACTCCCCATGACAAAAGTGGACAGTTACCATAACCTCCACTTCTCCATCTCCCCACAACTACCACTACTTTACAAGAAAAGTGTATGATCTCAAATGTTATAAATAGATTACTTAGCCAACAACATAACAAGAATAACCAGAGAAATAAGCCATAGAGAGTCGAGAAGAGATAAAAAAATCATTCTCAAGCTCTGATATTTTTTTCCACCATAATACACGATTCTACACACAATTCTACACACAATTCCTTCAATTTCCTTTCCTTCCCTCCCCTAAGATCAACCCATCTCCTCTCTTTGTAACTGAAGAAAAACAAATACAGATATCCAACTTATTTGGATTTGTTTTGTAAGATTTGATCATCGAACCTAAAAAGTACTTCTACAATACATTGTTTTACCTCGAGCAATTTTTAGGTACAAACACCTTTGATGAAGTTTTTCAAATAATGTCTTCGAGTGATCTTAAATCTTCAATCTTCACGAGTAACTTGTATGATTCTAGTACTTTTACTACCTAATCTAATCTAAATTGAATTTTGCTTTAGTAAGCTACAAATCAAGAAATGGTTTTGGAATCCAAATTTAAAAAAAGACTTGATCATATACCAACGTTTATAGGTTAAACCGAGCATTCACTCTAACAAATATCATTCCCAAAAGAGAACAACATGGCGACCTTTACAAGTGTTGATGGTGGATTTTTGACAAGGGATCTAAAATCGCCCTCTGCCCAGCAACAGAAATATAGAAATATCCGCACATATTTCTAACTTTATATCAAAATACGAAATGATGTATCTCTACATATATTCAACAAGAGAATTAAGAATGCAGTCTCTATAAATAGCTACAGGCGTTCTATATTGATCACATAGCCTCTCCCTATTGAACTAGTCTCAAGTCGCATAACTTCCAAGTTTGAATTTCTTGAACTTATCTCGATTGTGCATCAATATTCAAACAATACCTAAATAAATTATATCTTGGGAATAGCTAATCCTCAAAGACACATCCTAGTTTAATGCCATGTTCTCAAGAACACAACTTAATTTCATGAGATGTCCTCAAGAAAACGTCATATTTCAATGATCGAGCCCCAAGGACACATCCAAATCCAACAGTCGATCCTCGAGGATACGTCATGGACTATTGACCGGTCTTCGAGGAAGTGTACCAAACCACAAAGTTGGCCAAAATCCAGCGTCGTACCATTTTTAGCGCCAGCGTAAAGCAGGCGCTGCATATCCTAAGGAGCTGGCATTCAACTTGCGACACCTATCTTCACGGCGCTAGCTAATGCTAGCACCAACTATTCTTTATGCGCTCCGAAAAATCGATCCCTAAGGATGCATCTTGACTTGAAATTCGACTCTTGAAGACGCGTTAGCTAATCTATGCCCGTCCCTGAGAGCATGACTTAATTTGATGTTCAGTTTTTGAGAGACCTTCATGCTCTTGCTAGCGCTACAACTTTTCTTGGCGCTGGTCTATTGCTAGCGCCACACCTCTTGTGGTACTAGCCTATTGCTAGTGTTACACTTATCCTAAGCATGTTCTCAAGAACAACTAATCAAGTCTACCAAGCTTGGTCCTTGAGAACTCTTGTGTAATCTTGACTTCAAGCATGTCCAAATTTATGCCATGGAACTTTTAAGCTAGTATATGACTACCAAACTTACTATTTTCACTAGACTTGACACTGATCAATCTACTTGACCACTTAGTGAACTGAGCGACTTGTCTCACTAATTTAGCAGGTTATCGATTTAACCTAATAAAAATAGTAATAGTCCATGATTTTACTACTCTTCTACGAGATATAAAATACATCACGTGGCGGAATTCTCATTTGGGTATTGGTCTAACGGTCTACGGCAATGTGCGATTTGGAAACACATCCATGACAAGAAGGTAATAAGTTATGGAAAGATTAAAAGTAGTTGAGAGGATGAGGAGCAGTGGTCATACAATCCTCTTGACTTATCGGATATGACCCCACTATAATCTCCATGATCATCATTTCTCCTTCTCTTCGTAACTTCCACCACTTACGAAAAACCAATATGTTTACGACAAGACTATAAAATAAATGGCTTCATCTATTCGAAACAAGGAATTAAGAAAATAACATAGATATATCCCAGAGATAATCCAGTTCATAGCAACTAGAGAATAAAAAATGTTACGAATTGAATATAGTCAGCCATAAATAAACTTCCCTTGGTGACAATTTGTATAGAAGATTTCAAATGCATAAGAGTAGCATCAGTTTTGGATCCATAAAATTCAGTAAGTTTGGTCCATACCTCTGAAGATGTTTGACAGGATTTTACCTTTGCTAAAATAGGTGATGTGAGTGATGATAAAATCCAACCAAGTAATAACTTATTCGTGCGATTTCAAGAAATAAAATTAGGGTTATGAGTGCTGTCAGTGTTCTAAACCGGTGGACATTTGCTGGAACCATTAACAAAACCTTCAAGATCATAAACCTTGTAAATAGGGTAAAAATTGTGCCTTCCAAAGAAGAAAATTGTGACCTGTGAGCTTTTCTGAAATAATTCTATGAAGTCGAGCAAAAGGGACATTTGTCCATGAAGAAGAAGAGGTTGAAGTTAACGTGGTACTTTCAGAAGACTCAAATGTAATCGTCATTGCGATCAAGAAATTTGTTTTTGAATCAAAGATGAAAAAAAATTGAAAAAAAAAACAGGCCCTTGGAAACCAAGGTGAAACCAAGTTGAGACTTAAATTTAGCGTGTTCTCAATGGTTGAGAAACACATAGAAAAACCTGTATATTTATATTATCAAAAGATTACAACATATATTTCTTAAGATACAAGGAAAATAAGATATTACAAAGATATTTCTAAGAGAACACAAATTATAACAAGGAAAGTGAGAACAGTCGTGACTTTTTAAGTCACGTCTATTATATGCCCAACACGAGCTAATTTTTCCTAAATTACTGATACTAAGAGTACTACTAGATAAAAATAAGAAATATAATTATTGATAGGCACGTTCTTGTGTCTGATTTGATCTCATATTTATATTTTTAATTCTCAATTTTTATACTAATGTTTATCTTTTGTAGGTATTTTCGGAAAAATTGGAAATTACAGAAAAAGTTGGCAAAAAAGTGTTAAAAACACTCTTTTGTTGGATAAAGGCACCCATTATATTGATAAAGGCACCCACAAGCTTGGTTAAAGGAACTCATGTCATGGATGAGGGCACCCACTCTCTTAATTTGAATAAAAATTGGCGGGAAACCTTTTTCTTGGATGTGAAGATTTCTGATCAATTATTTTAAAGAGTTTAAGGTTCGAATATTCTCTTCCCTTGTCAAGAAGAGTTTTATAAGTTTGTGGGACTCAAATTTAAAATTAAATAAGGAAGAAAACTCGAAAAAAATAATGGACATATTCTCGATCTGTGAAGGGACAATCAACAAGATTTTGGGATATTATTGAAGTTTTAAGACAAAGAAATAGGATAAGAGTTAATATACGGTTGCATCAAAACAAAATCAAATCAAATAAACTCGGAAATAAAATCCGGGAGAACATCTATTTCACGTGAAACATGATTTGGTTTCCTATTTTACTGAAGTTAGTCTCGATACTAATCGATATGTTATTAAGAAAATAACAGGAAACCGTGTGAACAAAAGATTACTCTCGAGTTTTATATGGTCACAACCTCACATCAAGGGAAAGAAAGATATTGATGAGAATAATTTCAATAAAAAAGAAAATCTGTGAGAGTTATTGTCGAGAGATTGGGAAGATTCGAGAGTTATTGATTGTCTTAAAATAAATAAGAGAAGTGTACAAAAGATTGGGGGAGGCTGGCTTCTGCCAGATCGAGAGGAAAAGAGAGAGAAAAAAACACAGAGTGATGCTCGTGAAGAAGAAGAAGAAATTGTTACCAAAAGGGTAGTTGTTGTTAAGAACTGTTACCTAATCGTTTGTATTAAACAGTTTTAGCAACAATTCCTGCTACAGTAACAACGACATATTGAAGTTTAAGGAAGAAGAAAACCGTCCTTTCCATCTGTACCATAGAACAGACCTACTCAGCTGCGCCTTAAGTCTGTTGTTGATTCAATAAAAGACTTTAATCTTTTTGCAACACAGTGAGTCCATTTCTTTTTGTAATATTCTTATAAAATCATGAACAAAAAGGGGTCATCTTCTATTCTTTCTATCACGAGTAGCTAAAATTCTTCTCTAGGATTAGAGATGAAGTCTTATTGTGTTTGCTAGCATGCTATAATTATTTTTCTCTATCAATTTCTCATGGTCCTATTTCTTGATTTAATATGATAATAATTTATTCATGTGTCTGTTATTGCTTAAATAATTGATTTAACTATTTTCGTTAGAGATTAGCATATTATAGTTGAGAAAATTATTAACCCTTTGAGAAAAATAATTGAATAAAAATGATTTATTTTCTGAGACACATATAATTGTCCGTAGTCGTCTTGAGAGTTATTTTGAGAAATTATAGAAAAATGGTTGTAAACATCTAAAAAGCATAGTTGTGATGGAAACTCAACATCCTAGATTTTCTCTCAGTTGTATATCTTTATTAGTATTTTTAGCATTTTTATTTTAGAATTAAATCTTCAAAATCAATTTTTCATTAGCACATAAGTTAGTTAAAAACTAGAGATTGCACTTCTGAAATCCCTGGGTGGAACGAACCATGCTTGCATACTATCTCATCGACATCCTGCTCTTGCGGTATAAATTAAAATCCCATCAATTATCAAAAAAATTTACAAAATAAGAAATATCCTCATGAAATCACATAAAGGATGTTCGACTCAGTTAAAAAGGTTTGTATCTGTTATATTTTGTGTCGACTCAACTAACTAGTTCGAAGTTACTATAAACTTACTTTAAATAGTCTGGGTTATGAATTGGGCTATATTTAACAAATGAAGATATTTTTGTGAATTATACATAGGGTAGTATATGGTACAGTACAAACCGTAAAACTGCACTGTACCAGATTGTTTAGGCCTAAACCGGACCGTACTATTCATCCAATATTTTGGTATGGTTTTAGTTTTGTAAAAACCGTTGATCTTAATACAGTAATGGTGAACCCTCAAAACCAAACCGAAAACCGTTGGTAAAACCGTTGGTAAAACCGTTAATACCTGGCCATGGATGTAATCTCCAATATAGTCTTGTTCGTTCATTTTATCCTTTACAATTTCTCAGAGAACCCTACTCCTCCTCATTTTAAATTCACTGGACCCTCACTTCTATACCGTTATCACTTCTAAGTTTTAACATACAGACACCACCACCATCATCGAACTACCAGCTTGTAAATTGTACCATCTATTTCAATTGAGTTAGACAAGCTTCCCAAGATTCAATCATAAACTTCATTACAAAAGTATGATTTACCATTTTCTATTTATATTCCTTCTTGATTTTGAAGATTTATGTACGAATTTTACATATTATGAAGGATTTACAAAATTAAAAACTTTTGGGGGATTTATCAAAAACCAACTGTTTTTTACCGAACTGCTACTACCAAACCGTTTTTGAAATGGTACGGTACAATTTTAAATCCTAAAAACCATCCCTCTTGATTTTGGTTTTGGTTTAACCTAAAACAGTACCAAATTTTACCATGTACAACCCTAGTTATACATAATATGGGTACATGCTGGGCTACAAATAAGAGAATCCTTGTTTTTTAGTTACAATAGTTAGCTTCATGATGCAATAACCTTTATTCAACTTGCAGCCCGTATTGCTGTATTCCTGCTGGTTTTCATCAGCTTAGACAAAAGATAAACAGAAATGCACATTCTCTGATGGTGTGTTTGGTTGTGGAGTTGGACAAAAGAAACAAAAATACACCTTAACCATTACCAAGGGGTCTCCACAATGATAATGATAATAATAACAATACGAGTTTGGACCAACATGCTCACTAGCTATATCATATTTAGAACCTATCAGTTGGAAAAATTAGTTAGGTTTAAGTAAACCCACCCCATTTACTCATCCTTATTCATTTGGGCATTTTCTACAATCTTATTGCTTAAGTAGGCTTAACACTTAACTAATTTCTCCCTCCATCACTAGGCTTTAATACAAGAGAGTAGCAATTAGACAGATAATTAGAGAGTAGGACCGAAAAAGAGAGATTTAATGGCATCCGATGAGTTGCAGCCTGAAATCTTCAACTCTACAGTATCGCATGTAGGCGATATGGATGACGACAAAGAAGATCAGCCCACCGTTGTTGGTTGATATGATTTCGGATGCCATTAGTAGTAGAGGAGGTGCCCATAACACATATTTCTTTCGTCAATAAGAAATAGACACACGTCAGTCTCTGATTGACTCATTTTAAATGGTAGTTAGGATTAGTTAGTTAATCCTGTATTAGTGGTAGTTAATCATGTTTAGTACAGCGTAATTGGGTATATATATCCCGAGATGATTCATTGTAAAAGGGGTTGGAGATCATTAATAAAATCACTGAGTTCGTCTCTCTCTCTTTCTCCATTGTCCATCTCTTTCCAAAACATTTCTAAAAACCTAAATACAAAGTTCTCCCCAAATCAGAGAGATGATCTATCATTTTGGTATCAGAGCCACGTCTGATCTCTGATTGAAGTTAATCAACAACGAAATCTGGTACATGATTTACTTTAATGGCTAACAATACAGTTCGAATCACACACTTGGAAGAACGATGTGTTGGCTTCAACAATGAATTACTAACATTGAATGATCGAACATCAGGGATTTCATTAGGACTCAATGGAGTTAAAGTCGAGTAAATGGCATTACTAATTGACTTGATGAAGTTTCAAATCAAATCAATGTTATGAGCACTCAAATAAATACAATGTTTCAATTTATGTAGGAAATTAGAGCAAATAATAACCATGATAATCACAGAAATGATAATCAACCACATCCTGAAGGAGTTGAAAATCCAGATCCAGATGATGACCGAAATCATAGGAGGGAGAACCATAATGCTGTTAATAGAGTAATATCTCATCTAAGACTAGATCTACCAAGGTTCAGTAAGGGAGATGATCCGATTGTTTGGATTTACAAGGCTGAACAATATTTCAGATTTTATGATGTACCAGCAAATCAAAAGGTTACCACAGCCTCATTCCAACTTGAAGGATATGTATTACAGTGGTACCATTGGAAAGGATACGATCGATCCCATCCTGCTTGGGAGGATTTTTTTCATGAACTGTGTAAGGAATTCGGACCAACTGATTACATTGATTTTGCTTCATCTCTTTTCAAACTGAGACAAACAGGTACATTTCAAGATTACGTTTCAACTTTTCGAAAATTTACAATAAGAACAACAGGATTGTCTCAAGATGCACTCAAGAGTTGTTTTATTGGTGGACTAAAAGATGTGCTTAAATTTGATATGCAAATACTTAAACCTATAACAGTACATGAAGCCATTAAAATAACTTCTCAACTGAACACTAAGATCACAACCTTAAATACTTACGTTCCTAGGCAGTCTCAGAGAGTATATGCCAATGCTACACCTTCAGAAGTTATAAGTCCAGCAAAATCTTTACCTAGAATTGAGTATAAACGGATTACTCCATCAGCTGTGACTGATAGGGCTCTTAATAACTTGTGTTACTACTGTAATCGAAAGTGGTTTAGGGGGCATATGTGCAGGGAAAGAGCCTCTAAAGCTGGTGGAACACAAGCTCTGGTGTTGGACTTAGTAGATGGAGTTGGGGATGAATCTGAGGAAGTGAATGGATCCACTGATAGTGTGGAGGAAACAACAGCAGTGTCATCTATTCACTTGAGTGAATGTGCTCTTTTTGGAGCAATTCAATAACCTTCTACAAAAACTATGAAAGTGAGTGGGAGACTCAAGGGATTGGAAGTTAAAATCTTATTAGACCCGGGAAGCACACATAACTTTGTTGATTCTCGCCTGGTTAAGAAATTGAATTGGATTCCTAATGTGGAGAGTTCAATAAAAGTAATGGTGGCTGATGGCAGTACTGTAAAGGGTGGAGGTCTGTTTAAAAACATGCTTATTGAGTTAGGTAGTTTCAAGGGAACCACTGACCTTCAAATGCTTCATTTGGGTGGATGTGATGTGGTTCTTGGTGTGCAATGGTTGTCAACCCTAGGGAAGCTTAAATGGGACTTCACCAACTACACCTTAGAGTTTAATATCAAGGGACAACCTCATGTGGTGGATCAATTGATAACTCATATTCCTTTATCTGATCTAGTTTCTATTAAGCAGATGGAAAAGTTGCTGGAAACAACCCAATTTGATTACTTCATCTATAATATGGAGAGAAAAAAATGTGGGTGGTTACACTCATATGTCCTCTCCATAGTTTGAGGAGATTCAACAATTATTACATCAATATAAAGTCCTGTTTATTACTCCAAAGACTTTACCACCTACAAGGAACTGTGTCCATCAAATTCCTTTGCTTCCAGATTCCAGGCCTGTTAACAAGAAACCTTTTAGGTATGGACCTCTTCAGAAGACTGAGATTGAGAGTGCAGTGAAGGATCTCCTTGATTCAGGGTTCATTAAGCCAAGCCACATCCCATTTTCTTCACCAGTGTTACTATTCAAGAAGAAGGATGACACTTGGAGGATGTGCATGGATTATAGGGAGCTCAATAGTATGACCATCAGAAACAATTATCTTATACCCCTAATTGATGATATCTTAGATGAGTTGTTTGGAGCCAGTATTTTTTCTAAATTGGATTTAAGGTCTGGTTACCATCAGGTCAGGATGTCAGCTGCAGATGTGCACAAGGCAGCTTTCAGAACCCATGAGGGTCTCTATGAATTTTTGGTGATGCCTTTTGGACTCACCAATGCTCCAGCTACTTTCCAGAACTTGATGAATGGAATTTTTAAGCACTACTTGAGGAAATTCATTCTAGTATTTTTTGATGATATCCTGGTTTATAGCAAGTCATGGGAAGCACATTTATCACATATAAGACTCACTTTTGATTTGTTGAAGCTTCATCAGTTATACCTTAAAGAGTCTAAGTGTGAGCTTGGAGCTAGGCAAATTCAATACTTGGGACACATAGTATCTTGTGATGGAGTGTCTCCTGATCCCGACAAATTGAAGGTGGTTCAGGATTGGTCACAGCTAACCACTCTCAAACATCTCATGGGGTCTTGGATCTCACAGGTTATTACAGGAAGTATATACCAGGATATGGGAAGATTTGTCAGCCCTTGTTTGGTCTCACCAAGAAAAATAACTTCAGCTGGACTCCAGAAGCCATAAATATTTTTGTCAGATTAAAACAAATCATGGTCAGCCCACAAGTTTTAGCACTACCTGATTTTTCTTAACCTTTTGTGATAGAGAGTGATGCCTCTGACACTGGGATAGGTGCAGTTCTTCAACAACATAACAAACCAATTACATTTTTTAGTCAATCCTTGGGAGTCAAAAATGATGCCTTATCAGTATATGAGAAAGAGCTGATAGCTATTGTTCATGCTATTAAAAAGTTGGAGCATTACTTGCAGGGTCAATACTTCATAATTGAGACAGACCATCATAGTCTTAAATACTTTTTGGATCAAAAGGCCAATACAGATTTCAAAGGAAATGGGTAAGCAAACTAATGGGATATGATTATGAGATCTAGTACAAAAGGGGTTGTGATAATAATACAGCAGATGCCCTTTCAAGAATTCATGATACAGGGTCTAGGATTGAAGTGTCAGCCATTTCCTATCCATACTTCAGCTGGATGGATGACTTGCGCAAACATTTGAAGAAGGAAGCTTATATTACTGATATACTCAAAGACTTTCCCTCTACATGTACTTTCCCTTCTCCTCATTACACTTATGACAATGGACTCTTAAGGCATAGAAAGAGAATGTACTCAGTCCCATATCTGAATGGAAGAACAAAATTTTGGAGGAACTGTATGCAAGTCCTACTTCAGGTCATCATGGAATTCTTAAGACCTACCAAAGGGTTAAGAGGACTTTCTATTGGCCTGGAATGAAAAGAGACATTAAACAATATGTGACAGAGTGTGTTGTTTGTCAACAACACAAATATGAGACTTGCTTCCCTCCAGGCCTTCTGCAACCACTACAAATCCCAGAACAGGTGTGGACATCTGTGAGTATGGACTTCATTACTGGTTTGCCAAAATCTAGGAATAAAACAGTTATTTTTGTGGTGGTCGACAAGCTCTTTAAATATGCTTATTTTATGACTTTAGCTCATCCCTACACAGCTACATCAGTGGCCCAAATGTTCATAGAGAATGTTTTTAAATTGCATGGCATGCCTACCTCCATAATAAGTGATAGAGATTCAATCTTTTTGAGTCATTTCTGGAAGGAATTCTTTCGTCTCAATGGCTCCAAGTTGAGTATGAGTTCAAGGTTTCATCCCCAAACTGATGGTCAGACAGAAGTGGTCAACAGGTGCATTGAAACTTATCTACGATGTTTCACTTCTTATGCACCGCATTCTTGGGTTAAATGGTTGGCTTGGGCTGATTGGAGCTATAATACTTCTTACCATTCGGCTTCAAAGATGACTCCATTCCAAATCATATATGGATATCCACCATCACTCATTCCTTCACATGAAGTTGGTTCAGCAAAGGTTGAGGCTGTTGAAGAAGAATTGAATTCCAGAGATCAAATGTTGCAACTGCTGCTCACTAATCTGCAATTAGCCCAACATCGTATGAAATCTCAGGCTGACAAAAATCGCAATGAAAGGGAGTTTCAGGAAGGAGATATGGTGTACTTGCGTTTAGTGCCTTATCAAATTCGATCTCTGGCTGGTCATTCCTTCCATAAATTGCTTCCCAGGTTCTTTGACCCTTACCAGGATTACAAAAGGTGGCAAAGTGGCTTATAAGTTGTTGTTGCCTCCTCAAAGTAAAATACATTCTGTTTTCCGTGTAAGCTGCCTCAAGAAGCAGTTGGGAGTTGTGGTACAACCAGTGCATACTCTGCCACTCATAGATGACGCTCCACAAGAAGCACCTCTTAAGGTTCTAGGCAGGAAGTTGGTGTTCAAAAGAAATGATGATGGTTCACGCATTGTGTACTAAATAGTTGATTCAGTAGGCAGGACAGAGTGTGGAGAACGCTACTTGGGAGGATTCCACTTCTTTCTTGCAGAAATACCCAGATTTTGATCCTACTATTCAGTCTTGAACACCTTGAGGACAAGGTGGAGTCTCAAGGAGGGGGTAATGATAAGAATTCGGCTGCCATTAGCAGTAGAGGAGGTTCCCATAGAATATATTTCTTTTTTCAATAAGAAATAGACACACGTCAGTCTCTGATTGACTCATTTCAAATGGTAGTTAGGATTAGTTAGTTAATCCTATATTAGTGGTAGTTAATCCTGTTTAGTGCAGCGTAATTGGGTATATATATTCCGAGATGATTCATTGTAAAAGGGGTTGGAGATCATTAATAAAATCACTGAGTTCGTCTCTCTTTTTCTCCATTGTCCATCTCTTTCCAAACCAATTTCTAAAAACCCAAATACAAAATTCTCCCCAAATCAGAGAGATGATCTATCATTGGTCGTGCTCGAGTTGGATTGATTACCTTTCCGTTTATCACAGGTTTCTCTCTTTTATATTCTTATGCAATTGTGCACATACTGAAAACTTTCAACTGTATAACAGTGTAGTCGAGAAGCTAATTAACTCTCCCATACATCTGGCCATGGGCAGTGGGTATACTGGGTCTCACAGTTGCAGCTAGTGGTTGGTTATCTAACCTAATTGTTTATTTGATCGAACAATTTAATATCAAGAGTATTGATGCAGCTCAAATCTCAAACATAGTCAATGGTTGTACTAATTTTTTGCCAATAGCTGGAGCCATTCTCGCTGATTCCTCTTTCGGAAATTTCGCTGTTGTCAATGTTTCCTCCATCATTTCCTTGCTGGTATGCAACAAAGTCAATACAATACCTCTCTTCATATGAATACTTTATAAAAGAATTGCCTCTCAACTTTGAGAATTTATAAATTAATCTAATTTTACATTGTAATAAATTGTAACCTCTAACCTCCTTGGAATTTGGTACCCTTGTAACAGCCTTGTTTTTTTACCACGGAACTAGTAGACGCTCCTAGCCCGTTACAAGCTCAGTTCAGTCTATAACTTCAGATTTCATAGTGCATAGTCATTCCGTAACTTGTTTCTCTTGTTTATATGTGCAGGGAATGGTTCTGTTATGCCTAACAGCGTCCATACGTTCTCTAAGGCCTGCACAATGTGTTAATGGATCACTGACTGCGTCAACTTGTGAAACACCGTCTACCATTCAGTATGCAGTTTTGTACACAGCCATAACCTTAGCTTCACTAGGAATAGGAGGAACGCGCTTCACCATTGCGACTATGGGTGCTGACCAATTTGAAAAACAAATCAAGCCAGTTTCTTTAACTGGTACTTCTTTACCTTGTACTTAGGTTATGTAATCGGATCCACTGTTCTTGTATATATTCAGGACAATGTTGGCTGGAATTGGGGTCTGGGCCTGTCTGTGGCAGCCAATGCTATTGGATTTATTGTGTTTTTAGCTGGTAGTCGCTACTACCGTTGCGTGAAGCCTAGTGGTAAGCCCATTTATGAGTATAGCACATGTTGTAGTAGCTGTCACCGGAAAGAGAAAATTTTCTTTGTCATCAGAAGCCACGACATACTACCATGAAAATACTCGGGACGCAAAGGTTGCAAAATCATCATCTTCTCCCACTTTGAGCTTAAGGTGTGCATTTCATCATAGAGTCATTTTCCCTTTCTTGAAATCACATTGAGCTACTATGAATTGAATATAAAAGAGGCACTTATTTGTGGTTTGAATGCAGATTTCTTAACCATGCTGCAATCAAATGCGAAGGCGATGTTGGTGAAGATGGAACCGTTGCAAGACCGTGGAAACTGTGCACAGTACAACAAGTTGAAGACCTAAAAGCGCTACTGAACATCCTCCCACTTTGGTCGACTGGTGTTTTCCTAAGCATCCCTATAGGGATACAAAGCAGTCTAGTAGTTCTTCAAGCTCTTACCATGGATCGTCACATTGGGTCTCATTTTAATGTCCCAGCTGGTTCCTTCCTTGTTTCCACCTTAATTTCCACAGCCATTTTTCTCACTTTCATGGACCGTTTTCTGTTGCCCACATATCAAAGACTAATGAATCGTACTCTAACACCACTTCAACGAATAGGCGTAGGACACGTGTTGAACATCGCAGGAATGGCAGCATCAGCTACAGTTGAAGCCAAACGACTGCATGTGGCAAGATCTCACAACCTTGCAGGGTCACCCGGGGGTATGGTCGTGCCAATGTCAGCCTTGTGGCTAGTTGGACCATTGGCAATTGTGGGTATTGGTGAAGCATTCCATCTTCCAGGGCAAGTATCATTATACTACCAAGAGTTTCCGAAATCTTTTCGTAGTACTACTGCTATGACTTCAATGCTTGTTGCTCTCGGGTATTATCTGAGTACAGCTCTTATCGGATTGGTTCGCAGGGTTACCAAATGGTTGCCAGATGATATCAACCAGGGAAGATTAGACAATGTATTTTGGCTGTTAGTTGTAATAGGAGTGATCAACTTTGGTTATTACCTAACTTGCTCATTGATGTACAAGTACCAGAATGTTATGGATGATGACGAAAAGTCTGCAGAGGTTCATGATGAATATCAATTAAAATAGAAAAATTAAATTGATTAATAGTATGTAATAACCGCAGTTACCAATAATAAAGAGAACAAAAGAGAAATTACATTATTGATTGTATAATAGCAGATAATCAATCTAACAGGACTAAACAGAGTGTGAGGGCATAGATCTTGTTCAACACGCGGCATAAAATTCAAGTCGGAGCAACCTACTAAGATAGAATCACCAATACAATATGTATATTATCATTTGTTCTTATCCATATAAATTAGCTCTAGGGGCATACTAGTAATGTAATGTATCACATCTCCTATAAAAAAAGGTGTGTTAGGTTAGAAAGGATCCTTCATTAAGTTATCTTCTCCACCGCCATACTTTAGATCTCAAACTTTAGAGCCTCCATTCATAGAGTTCATATAACCAAATTCATTATAGTGAAATCCTATCTCATGGATATAGATCACATTGATTGAACCACGTAAAAATTATGTATCTACTCTTATTTTCATGTTCTTATTCTTAATATTTGATTATAAATGTTGTTCTTAACTTAAGATTGTTCTTGGATATATTGTGAGATTTTCTACGACATTACATTTTAGTACGAAGGGATAAAGGATTTATCTTACCTATCACAAAGATTTGAGATAACCTCCGTAAAGATTGGCTCAAGACAGTTTCAGTGAAGTCTAGCTTCTCAGAGCAACAGATCTCAAAGTTAGAAGGGTAAAATGGAACTTTACCAAGAAATCAACGCTATGCATCTTCTGGTGATAAGTAGCTGATATCTGAGAAAAGCAAGAAACAAAAACAAAAAAAAACAAGAGAAAAGTGCAGTGAATGAGATCGAACGAGTCTTCATTCTCATCAACAATTAGTCCGAAAGGACAAATCTCTTCCTTACCACTTTGATTTTGTGTTTAATCATTCGGATCTGGAAGTTTTAAAACTAAAATATTACAAAATCTTTTATAGAAGTTGTGTTTTATTCTTCAACAAAATTTGTTTTTTCTTCTAAGACTTTGATATAAAATAAGTTCTGTTTGAAGATTTACAACAAACAAATCTTACTCTGCAAATCCATTTAACGAATTTCGAAAACATCAAACATCTAAAATTTCAGTTGATTGGGGATTTTTCTTTTGATAAAAATTAGGGTAAACATTTTGATTTGGTTATTTATTACACTGAATTGTTGATGCAGCGATGAATGAGTGGAACCCTCTCCATGTGCTGAAAAGATCCAATCTGCAGTTGAGAAGTTTTGAAAATCGAAAGGATGAACTTCGTAGGATTTAGCTTCATTCATAAGGGTGTGCGACAAAAATACAGTTCGCGAGAGAGATAATGATTGTTGTGAAGAATGAGTTTGTCAGAATGGATTGCTGCAAAGGGTAGATCAATCATTCATGGTCAGAATCTCAATCAATTGAGAAAGCTTCGCCAACAGTAGAACCATCTCGCTAATTCCAATCATCAGAACTACAGCAAAGGGTCGTTACCTCGCCAATGAGTTAACAGCTCAAATAGGGACTGAAGACAATATTTTTGGTGCTGCTATCCTATGAAGGGAATGATTGATGGTTGCTGCGAAGAATAGTTGCTTCGAAGTAATTCCGGAGAAGTACCAGCGAAGTCCAAATTTTGCGAAGAATCAAACTTAGAACTCAGCAATCTCGCTAAGCAAGACTACTATATAGTTGAGCTCGTCAGTTCATTACGAAGTAATCAACTTTGAAAGACATCCAGCAAAGTAGATCATCAATCTCTGTTGTGCGAAGGTTCGCGTGAAGTATGCTGAATGAAGCTAGTATTCTCTGCGACGCAAAGCAAAGCAAATTTATCATGACTCTCTGATTTTCTGCGAAGCCACTAACTCACAACAAGCAAAGTCAATTTTCCAGTCAGTTCGCCAAAAACGGATCAATCATTTACTTCAATCAAAACTTATCAACCCTGAGCATCCCTTCTCGGACTAGCAGCAGAATGAACTCTCCTCGAATGATGCAAGTTTCTGATAGAAACTTAAATGTTGAATTAGAATTGTTAACCAAGAATAGATTTTATTAAAGAAAAATTCTTATACAGAGAGAAATCAAGAACTTAAAGACTCAAAACTTAAATGACAACAGACAGATCTTTTCTGTTTTTATATCTGTCACAAAACGTCAATCCTAACGTACACCTTGTACAGCTATTGATGATGCTAACATACACACAATGACAGTTACTATATGCTAAAGTTCACCTGACATAATGTAATAATAGCTAACCTACACTGAGTGTAAAGCTAGTGTAAGAATTAAAACATACAACATATTATGTTCTGTTACCGCCCCTCAAACTGAATTGTGCAGGCATGGACTGGACATTTAGTTTGGCACGCAAGATTGCAAATCGAGGTCCTGAAAAACCCTTTGTAAAAATGTTAGCAACTTGATCTTTTGTGGAGACATAGGACAGAGCCAAGGCATTAGATTGTACCAATTCTTTTACAAAATTGTAATCAACTGACAAATGTTTTATTCTACTATGAAACACTGGATTTGTAGAGAATGATATTGCACTGATGTTGTCACACAAGATGGTTGGGACAGTCGGCAGTGAAATATGCATTTCAGTCATCAACTTTAGCAACCATTGTATTTCAGCAGCAGTGTTAGCTATACTTATATATTCCGCCTTAGTGGAGGACCTTGCTACAGTAGTTTGCCTCTTGCTTGACCATGAAACAGGGTTAGAACCAATGAAAATCGACTAGCCACCAGTACTCCTTCTAGAAATTGTATCCCCAGCCCAATCAACATCACTAAATCCAGTTATATTTAGAATACCCTTTTTGAAATGAACGTCATAATCGATTGTGCCTTTTATGTATCTTAAGATTCTCTTTGCTTCCATCAAATGAGAAGTATGAGGGGTTTGCATTGCTTGAAATACCTGATTGACAGCAAAAGAAATTTCTGGTCTTGTCCATGTTAGGTATTGTAGAGCACCAACTAATGATCTGTACATAGTTGGATTAGACAGTGGTACACCAAGAGAGCATTGCATTGTTGAAGTTGCTGGAACTGGAGAGGAGCATGGTTTTCCCCCACTCATATCATGCTTTTCCAGTAAGTCCAAAGCATATTTGGTCTGGGACAGAAATATACCTGATGCATTTCTCTTAATCTCCAGACCAAGGAAGTAGTGTAGATAACCCAGATTTTTAACTGGGAAATAGTCCTGAAGCTGATGAATAAAGGCAGCACAGTAAGAGGATGATGTCCCTGTGATTAATATGTCATCTACATACACTAAGATGTAGGTAAGTCTTGTTCCTGTCTTTTGGATAAAGAGAGAGGCATCAACTGATGATAAGTTGAAATCATATGAAAGTAATACTTTTTGCAACTTGGCATACCATGCCCTGGGTGCTTGCTTTAAGCCATATAGAGATTTGTTCAACTTACAAACATGAGTAGGTAGATCAGAATCAACAAAGCCAGGAGGTTGAGACATGTAAATGGTTTCTGAGATGTCTCCATGTAAGTAAGCATTACTCACATCTAGCTGAGTAATATTCCAATCAAATTGTACTGCCAAAGAAAGTAAAACCTTTATTGTACTGGACTTGGCAACATGACTAAAAGTCTCTGAATAGTCCAGGCCTTCATGTTGGTGGAATACCTTGGCCACTAACCTTGCTTTGTACCTGTCTATTGAACCATCTGGTTTGTATTTGAATCTAAATACCCATTTGCAGCCAATAAGATTCATTGATGGATCATAAGGAACTTTAAACTAAGTGTTTGCATTTTGTAATGCATTGTATTCATCCACTAGGGCCTTTCTCCACTTTGGATCCTTGTTGGCCTGACTGAAGCATGTTGGAGTTGGGGGAGACATCATAGCAGTCATAGCAGTGGGTAAGAGATGCTTTGTTGAATAAACTTGTGGTTTTGAAATACCTGACTTTCCTCTAGTATGCATAGAATGGTTAT
>JAJJMC010021855.1:20949-39557 GCA_023531435.1 Papaver californicum | reverse complement strand
GAGTGATAATTTTGGTTGTTTTGGGTGTGAGAATTTCTGCCCAAACAGTCAACTCACGATGGCTTACTATAACATCACTACTTCGACGAATCAAACATCCAAGCTACTTCCGCAAAGACAAATTGGTGAAGGATTACGAATCACACTTGAACACTTTGTTCTTGTTAGCATGGCTATGATTGCTGCAGGACTCACGGCTTGCGAAGATCAATTCTCGTGAAACCCAAATTCAGATCGTTATTTCAGCTCCAATCTCACAAGCAAAGTAATGGCAGTTCATGACAATTGAATCGCAACGAATACAGTCGAAAAGGGAAGCATTCCTACTTTCCTTTTTATTTAAAGCTTTAATAGCCTTAATTCGAATAGTACCAGCTAGTAATATTCATAAAAAAGGTTTAAATACAGTTCACTATAGAAAATTTTATAGTAGTTATTAGTTATAAATGCAGTACATTAGAAGAAAGTTTTGAATATTCACACTACTCACCACAGCCTTTTGTAGTAGATATTAATCCATAACTGGCAGGTGCTTAAGTAAACAACAACCAGAGTGCCGAAGCGAAAGCGTGGCAGGGACTCGAATATTCACACTGTCAGGAGCGAAGCAATCACTATGACTCAGCAAAACAGCACGCAGCTGACGTCGTCAAGCAAAGTTTTTTAGCTTCGCTACTCAAATCACGTTGGAATTTGTCTCGCTAACGAAGAAGGTGGCTAAGAAAGAGATTCCATACTCAGAATCATGCAAGCAGTATCATGATTTGATAAAGCAATCATCCCAGCGAACCTTGTAACTCGCCAGCAGCTAGTGGAGCCAAACCTTGCATTCTCAAGGCAGCACAGATCAAAAGATAAACCAAATACAAGAAATAGGTGCTATACCACTTCATCCACAACACACCCCACAGTCAGGTCACAAGAAGTATCAGGGGAAGGAAAAAATTCAGTAAAGAACTAAGTTGCAGCAACACCACTAGCAGTAAGGAGAAAACGAGCATTTCCTACAGTTAGCATACAAGCAGAAAAGCTAATGGCAGCATGTGGAAAAGACCTCTTAAGCAACTCTAGCATTGGCAGATGAATAGAAGAAGATGCAAGTGGACAAATAATCCAGTTAAGCATAAAAAACCATATACAAGTCAAGCAACGGCTAGCAAGGAATCCATCATAAAGAAGGAGGAAATGCAACAAGCTAATGGCCTCGTAGAGCAAAGTCGGGTTGCAACAGCATGAGCAAAATCAAGGCTGTCACTTTGGAACAAGTGGCGTCATCAGCACCAAAGTCCCATTATCATGATATGCTACGAGAGGTGTAGCAGGGCAGCAATCTTGTCATCAACACCAACCTTCCCCGCAACGCTACTAATCGATGTCCAGCGATAGTCACTCCAGCGAAATGGAAGCCTCCATCAAAGTAGCGAGAAAACAAGCTCAAGAAGGCGTCAACAAATCAATCCAAGCAAGTCAAAAAGGGGAAAAGGTCATGAATCTTCAGCGAACATTTCCAGCGAGAAAGAACTGAACCTGCACACTAACTACCACTCCCAAAGCCTCGGACAGAATCATATATTAAATGAAGGTCACAGCCACAACCATGTCAAAAGCTCAGTTCACTGCAATATAGATGATTCCTGCAGGAAGAGGAGCGCAAAGCTAACAAGTCCGGTGAAGGATTTCAAAAGTTAGATAAGCAACCACCTCGATGTCATCAATTCACGACTACACATATTTCCGAGAGAAAGACAAAGAGAGAAACACAGCAACAACAACATCAATATTGTAGAGATCATGGATTCGCAAAAGCCACAGGGGCAGAAGCAATTGAATGGAGTATTATCACCATTGAGACACCTTCGCAGGACGTGACCAGCTTGCTTCAGATCAGAAATTTCAAGGAGTACAAATTGATCGTACCTTCGCAGAATGGCAGAGCACTTTCGCCAGCAGACCAAATTCAATGGAGTGATAAAGCTCAACGAGGCAGTGGATTTCGCACGATGTGATCTTTACCAATGTTCAAGAAAAGGAATGAATACAGTGATGAATGAATAACCAGCGAAGCAAGGCAACAATAATGAAGCAGCTACATTCTCGAAAGAAAGCACTTCGTAGCAGATGAAAAACTCACAGCAAACAACGAGCGGAAAGATATTAGCAAAGCTAACCACATCAACGGTATCAGCGAAGTATAAATTCGGGAATGTCATCAGAAAAGACTCGACTCCTCACAGCGCAAATCTAACGAAGAGTTAGAATTACAGCGAAAGAAGGTACAAGCTACCAGGCAGTGAACAAATAAGTGAGACTCTATCAGCAGCGGCTTGGCAACGCTAATCCACAACAACAACAAGAAGAATATTTAACTACAGACCCATACACAAGTCAAATTGCAACCCAACTGACAATAACAACAAAACGCAGTCTTCCCCATGATCAGAATGCAATAGATGTTTGGAATTAATACCCAATCTCTATTGCTACAACTCGGAAAATGTTAAGTTCGGAATAAGGACTTCAAAATCCACATAAGCTATCACCTAGAGGAGCAGGGAACATGTGAACAAGTTCTAGCATTGTGAAGATTTGAAAAGCTTCGGACAATCAATGATGCGAAGAGCAACTGATAACCTCAACAACGGTCAATCTCTAAACTCAAAATCCTGACCTACATGCTAGAACCCTATGTGATGTGATCAAACAGCCGCCTACAAGGTGAGGGCAATAAAAACAAAACCTAAGACCTACGATTCGCTAAAAAGGCAAGAGGCAAATTATAAGACCTACGACACATTGCATGGAAGTTCTAGAAACTTTCTCCTGAAAGGTAATAGGCAAAAACCTACAGCGGGGCGGTTAAGACCTCATTAGGAGGCCGAATAAGACCCTATGTGCAAAAATGCAAGAGGAAATTAAGACCTATTTATTCCTTGGATAACGTCGTATTGTGGTGCGCCGCTAATCGCCGAAATCATGATTTGGCGAAAGGCATCTGGCAGGAGGTATAGACTATGCAAGAGGCGCCGCAGTATACCGGTTGAGGCATGTGTGACCGGCATGTTTGAAGCGTGACCGACTATTTCCATAAGGGCCAAGTCCTTGGTAGTTTGTGTCTGGTCCCCAAGACACCCCACCTAGGGTGTGGCCTCGTACCCAAGGCCAAATCGGCAAGGAATAAGAGATCACAAAAACAAACTGGTTGTTTGCAAATCCGGATGGGAGGAGTTAGGGCTAACCCCCCCAGAAGTTACGTCCTTGAAGGGGAAACCAGGGGGAATATAAAGGGATGACACCCTTCTCTAGGGAGCTGAGCTGAAGTAGCATGATAAGGCGAGGTTTGAGAGACTATTGCTCACGAGAGTATTTAGGCTCGCTTACTTCGCCGAAGAAGTAAATGACCATCAAGAATGCACCGCTTCGTATAAAGATAAAAATATAAGACCCCACGAAGGCACAATAAGACCTCACAAAGGCACAATAAAGAATGAAAAATAAGACCTCACCGAGGCAAAATGAAGAAATGAGATCACACTAAAGAAAAATAGTGACCTAGCTATTGCTGGGAAGAGATTAAAATTCTAAATGCTTTTGTAGGTCATGTTATACAGCGAATACAACCTTATAAGCACCTCGGAGCGAAGAAACAAAGATTCTATTGTACATGGAACAACAAATCTACATTTATGATACCAAGAGAATCACAGAACTTTTGCAAAAGCAGGGCTTACTTCGTAACACCCAATGGAAGAGTTACAAGAAAACACCGCTGCGCAACAACATCACTCAGTAATATTTGATTCAAGAAACACTTTGGAACTTCTTATGTTGAACCACATGGTCTGAAGACCAAGTCTGAGATAACTAAAGCCAGCTCAACCTGATAACTATCCCAACTCCTAGTCTTTAGGATTTGTTAACATCTTGTTATATTCTATTATAGGATTTGCTTAGACTTTGTATCCTATGTAAACACTCTCTGCTATATAAGAGAGTTCAAGTTCACGTTAATAATCAAGTTGAAAAACAATAAAAACATCAGAACCATTGTCTTCACTTGGTATCAGCCAAAAGATCCAACACCCCACGCATCAATGGCTGCACACACCAATACCCTGCAACAGTTGCACGTCAACCATTTAGTAAACATCAAACTGACAGAAACCAATTACTTACTATGGAAAACACAGTTCAAACCTTTGTTGAAGGGTTACAATCTCTCAGGCTATGTTGATGGGTCATTTGAAAAACCACCCAAGCATTTGCCAAATAAAACAGATAAAACCCTGAATTTATTAAATTTGAGGAGCAAGACAACATACTTATGGGATGGCTTCTATCTTCACTCACAAAAGGAGTCATGACTGGAGTAGTAGGTCTGTCATCATCTCAAGAAGTCTGGGAAGCCCTAGAAGAAAGGTTTTCTCCAAACAACCAGGCACATCAGATGCATCTAAAAAGGAAACTACATAACCTGCGCAAAGGTAATCTTTCTATGCATGAGTATATATCCAAGGCAAAAACTCTATTCAACTCATTAACTGCTTCTGGAGTCACAATAACAGAAGAAGATAAGAAACAATCAATCATGAATGGATTGAATCAGGCTTATGATGCAATAGTAACTTCATTAAGTGCTATTGACAATCTAAGCACAAAAACGTTTTATGCACATCTCCTAACATAATATATGCGTCTGGAGCAACAACAAGCACTACTGCAGGAGCCCCTTGCTAATATTGCATCACACAGCAACTCTCGGTTCCAACCAAGGCAACCACAAAGAAGAAGTTTCAGTTCAAATCGTCAGGCTCATACGAACAACTATGCTCCTGGAAGATATGAATCAACAGACCAAGGACCGTGTCAGATTTGCAAAAAGTCAGGACACATAGCAAAACGATGCTGGTTCAGATACAAAGAAGATCGTGCACAACAATAAACAAATAAGCAAGCTTACATACCATTGCCTGGAAGACACACAAATGAAAACTGGGTAACAGATACAGGTGTTACTCACCACATAACTGCAGACATGAACAACCTTCACATTAAACATGAATATGATGGCACTGAAGAGGTCCATGTGGGAAATGGTAATGCTATACCCATATCAAGCATTGGTAAAGGTTTCTTCACTCATAATAATAGGGAATTTTACCTTAATAACATACTTCATGTCCCTTATATAAAAGCTAATTTACTGTCAGTGTCAAAATTTTGTGCTGACAATCATGTGTGCTTTGTTTTTCATTCAACCCACTTTCTGGTAAAGGACCTGCACACCAAGAGAATTCTTCTGCAAGGCAAGAATAGGAATGGACTCTATGTTCTCAAGGATATTCAAGACATCCAAAGGTCAAAACCATCTGCCTATCTTTCTGCATCAGTTCCCATCTGGCACCAGCGCTTAAGACACCCAATGTTGCGCACAGTCTCTCGGGTCATCAAGAATTACTCACTACTTATCACCAATAAAGTATTTAAATTTTGTCAGTCATGTCATGTTAGCAAAAGTTGCAAACTTCCTTTCACTGTTAGCAGTACAATAATAGACAATCCTTTAAGTCTAATTGTTTCTGATCTCTGGGTTTCTCCAACTTTGTCTAGAAATGGCTATAAATACTATCTTCTGTTGATGGATGCATACTCTCATTATACCTGGGTTTACCCATTGGTAAGAAAATATGATGCATTGCAAGTCTTTATCCAGTTCAAACTACAAATAGAAAACCAACTAAACAGAACTATCAAAGTATTTCAATCAGACAATGGTGGAGAATACAAAAAGTTCACAAACTTCTTGAATAACTCAGGTGTCATTCATAGATTTTCATGTCCATACACTTTATCTCAAAATGGCTTAGCTGAACGTAGGATTAGACATATTACTGAGTCAGGGCTAGCTCTACTTTTTCATGCATCCATGCCAACATCTTACTGGTATGATGCTTTTACAACTGCTTGTTACCTAATCAACAGATGTCCAGCTTCTCATACTCAGATTAAAACACCACTATAACTATTGTTTCACAAAACACCTGACTTCTCCTTCCTAAAGGTATTTGGATGCCTATGCTACCCAAGTCTCAGGTCCTATAATTCAAATAAGCTGCAGCCAAGATCCATTCCATGTGACTTCATTGGCTATAGTGGAGCACATAAAGGCTACATGTGCTTACACTTACCCACAAAGAGACTATATATATCCAGGCATGTCAAGTTTGAAGAGAGTTCATTCCCTTTCGAAGCCAAGCAGGAGGTTCAAACCGTGCATCAACTACCAGATGTAATCCCAACTACAAAAACTTTCACTTCTCCTTCATTTACAGATACTCTAAGACCTATCCAAACACATGAGTCACAACAACTGTCAGTGAATCAGCCCACTGATGTGATTTTAGATTACCCTCTTTAAATAACCGCAATCGCACGACGTCTAACTAGTAGACAACGACAAGTACGGGTTGAACCCACAGAGAGCGGGGAAATACTGAAATTAATAACTCTAATCAACTAACCAGAAACAATATTTTTGGGATTTTTAGGTTTATAGATAAAATAATAAAATAAAGTAAACTAATAAAATAATTAAGCAGAGAGAGTCAGTAACCAGGGTTTTTCAGTATCCACTACTATTTCTAATTAATTACTGAAGTGAAACATAACTCATGAATATTTAGAGTCGCAAATATCACTGGGACGCCCTAAACATGGTGCATCAAAAAGCCCTAGTCTCAAGCATACACCATAAAATTGCGTTAGCGAGAAAATTGTACGAAACTAATTATAGGTCCACAAATAATACCTGACTATTCTAAGCATACCCCATCAAAGGATTTAACCCAAACATGAAATATCAAATAAGTAGGCAAATATATTTGTAACAAGTAGATTTTCAGAATAACAACTGTATACCAGAAGCATGGAACATCAAAACCTAGGCCAAGCATGTACCATCAAAAGACGTCACAATTGTTTAGTGAAATTCAATCAATCAAAATCATGGAATTAATCTCTTCAAATCATACTGGTCTGTATCAAATATTTTATTTAATTGATCTAAAACTGTAAGTGGTTTCAACATTAAACCCTAGCTACAAATTAATTAGAACATGGAGATGGGTTTCTTAAAACCCATAAAAATAATTAAGAATGAGAAGAGAAGAATAAACCGTTATCGCCGTCGTAACCCGATAAACAATCTTCTCCTTCTTCCGTTTCGGTTTCGGTCTCTATCTCTATCCGTCTGCAAAGCGAAAACGAGCTCTCCGCGTCTCTCTTCCAAAAAGTATACAGGAGCAAGTCCTGTACCCAAAATCCGTCCGCCGCAAAAACCTAACGAAAAACCTCCTCCTCTTTCTGTTGTACAGTTCTGTTTTTATACCTATTATCTCTTTTTTTTTGTCACGTGCTAGTCCCATCACAGCCTCAATAGGAATCCGGAATACGAACCACTTATTTCTCTACATGACACTCACGTGTTGCCAGGACTTGGCTCTGTTTTCATGTGTGTTGTCCACTTCATAACTCCAATGTCACCAACTTCTCTGTCTCACAAGCCATAAACTCAAAGCCAAACATATGTCCCAACTCTTTTTATCCAATCAACCACCTCTAGATGACACACCTGCTGCCAATAAAACCCAAAACCTAGCTACTCCTTATTCATGTGAGCTCTCTCTCTATACACTCCAAAGTCAACAACCTCTCTCAAGTCTCAATCATTCCCTTTCCTAGCTATTTGCCTCAACAAAGTTTAGCCTAACCTAGCTATTTCTTCACTTTCACGTTCAAACAAACCATTAGTGTAATCTCCCTTGGTCTGACCTTCACGTGCTCTGTTTTCTTTTCATCTCACCTACGCTTTTCTTTGTACTCCACCAAGCACACTCTACAGTCAAGCAAACTCCCATAGGTCATAGCTAGTAGCAAATATCTACTCATTTCTGCCACCACCACAAGTTTTTCTTCACTTTTTTCATAGTGCAACAAAACAGTCCACCTTCACTCTTCCAAACGTCTGATTTAATTAACGCCACCTAACCTTGTGACTTTCCGCCTTCTCTTCAGCAGTTCAGTTCACTTCTCTTCAGTACCATTTCACTTGCTAACTCCACCAACTAACAATTTCAAACCCCCACCTGATCACACGTCCACCTGACTGAACCCATTTCATCAGACCCACCTGATCACTTCGTCTGTCTGCTTAAACCGAATCAATAGCCAAGTCTAAAGAGATAATAGTCAAATAAGTACAATTAGCAATTTAGTCTACTTAACCCTATTTAATTTATGTCTTTGGATTTATGCTAACCATCTAATAAAACAATAAAAATACATTATTAACATAAATTAAAGCGCTAGTAAATATAGATTAAGTGATAAAAATATTTAAATTAAGTGCTTATTACCCACCCTGTCTGCAACAACATCAACTGGTCCTAATCATACAAGTTCAGCAGCAGCAGATACCCAACAATCTGAGCCCAGTGATTCAACACCAACAGAAAACCAACAAGTTCTACCTGTACACCCCATGGTGACAAGAGCCAAAACAGGTATCTCAAAACCCATCAGTAAACTTTGTCTGAATGTTACAAAGCATCCTCTTCAAATATCAGATTATATGGCACCAACATGTTACAACAAGGCCAGTCAGGATCCTGCCTGGCGTCACTCAATGGATGATGAATACAATGCTCACATCCGTAATGGCACATGGTCATTAGTTCCTTATAAACATGGTATGAATATTATTGAATCGAAATGGGTTTTTCGGGTTAAACAAAAGTTTGATGGATCGGTTGCCAAATACAAATCCAGGTTAGTTGCTAAGGGATTTCACCAGCGGGAAGGTGTGGACTATGGTGAAACCTTCAGCCCAGTTGTGAAACCTTGTACTATCAGGCTAGTTTTTTCTATTGCAGTTATGAACAAGTGGCATATGAGACAACTAGATGTGCAAAATGCATTTTTGCATGGTGAACTTGAAGAAGAAGAAGTGTATATGCAGCAACCAGCTGGATATGTGGATCAAAACTGCCCAAGACATGTTTGTAGGATACACAAAGCCTTGTATGGGCTAAAGCAGGCACCCAGAATATAGTTTGGTCGACTCAGTCAATATTTGATATCACAGGGATTCAAAGGATCAGTACCTGATAGTTCTTTATTTGTGAAACAAACTAAAACTCAAATTCTATATGTACTTATCTATGTGGATGACATAATCATTACAGGTTCTGATACATCTCTTATCAACACGTTAATATCTGACCTTGGTGAAGCTTTTGCAGTAAAAGATATGGGGTTCTTGTCTTACTTCCTGGGCTTAAAAGTTGTGCATCAGGGAAGTTCAATCATCCTAAGCCAACAAAAATACACAACAGACTTGCTGCAGCGCACAAAACTTGACGGCTCTTAACCAGTTACAACTCCATTAGATGCCCAGTTGAAACTCCAGAAGCAAGGCTCTATAAAGTTCCATGATCCTTCTCTATATCGCAGTGTGGTGAGAGCATTGCAATACCTGCATCTTACCCGACCAGACATATCAGTTGCAGTGAACAAAGCATGTCAGTACATGCAAGATCCTTATGATGAGCATTGGGAACTACTCAAGAGAATTTTACGATATCTGAAGCACACTATCAACTTTGGTTTACATATCCGACCATCATCAGGCTTCAATATTCAGGCGTACTCAGATGCTGACTGGGCAGGAAATCTAGATGATAGACGTTTTACCAATGGCTACTGCATCTACTTTGGCGGAAATCTTATTTCCTGGAGTGCACGAAAATAAAAGACGGTCTCTAAATCCAGTACAAAGGCAGAGTATAGAGGGTTGTCTATCGCCATTTCAAAAATTATATGGATACAATCATTGCTAAAAGAGCTTTGCATACCTACAGCTCCATCTGTTCTCTGGTGTGACAATCTGGGTGCCACATATCTAACTGCTAATCCAGTCTTCCATGCTCGGACAAAGCACATCGAAATTGACTATCACTTTGTACGTGAAAGAGTAGCTGCGAAGGAACTTCAAGTTAGATTCATATCATCAAAAGACCAAATAACTGATATTTTCACTAAAAGACTGCCATCTTAGAGGTTCCAATACTTAAGAAGCAAGTTGAATATTCGCCAGCTACCCTTCAACTTGAGGGGAAGTGTTGAACCACATGGTCAGAAGACCAAGTCTGAGATAACTAAAGCCAGCTCAACCTGATAACTATCCCAACTCCTAGTCTTTAGGATTTGTTAACATCTTGTTATATTCTGTTATAGGATTTGCTTAGACTTTGTATCTTATGTAAACACTCTCTGCTATATAAGAGAGTTCAAGTTCACGTTAATAATCAAGTTAAAATTCTAAATTCTTTTGTAGGTCATGTTATACAACGAATACAACCTTATAAGCACTTCGGAGCGAAGAAACAAAGATTTCATTGTACAGGGAACAACAAATCTACATTTATGATACCAAGAGAATCACAGAACATTGGAAAAAGTAGGGCTTACTTCGTAGCACCCAGGGGCAGAGTTATAAGAAAACACCGCTGCGCAACAACATCATTCAGTAATCTTTGATTCAAGAGATACTTTGTAACTTCTTATACTTCATGGATCGATACTTTAAAATTTCGTATAAGAATAGGGGCAAATATTTATACTTTTCAAGAAGATGGTATTTTTCTGCTCAGTTCTTGCAGCATCAAATAGAAAGCTAAAGTAAACAACTAAAGCAAACGTTTACATGCAAAAACAAAGAACCAAAGTGGATACTTTTACTTTCCAAAGCTTTAATTCCTTCACTTTTCAAAGAAAAAGGGGGCAACCGTATATCAGGAAAGGTAATAACCTCGCCAGTATAACTTCTCAATACCAGCGAAATCCATAAAGAAGACAATCACCTCCCAGATACCATAATACATCATCTCTTTATTGTAAACAAAATAATACATCAGCTCCAAAACAAAGGGGCTCGAATCATCTTTCGTTCGTCATATATCTCGCTCATCAGATTCCTAGGTGTAAATTCTCAAACACCCTCGATCAGTTCGACTTCGGCATCTTGTTCAGATAGAAAACTTCGGAAGAAATTGCTTCGACCATAGAATCTATAGGCCCATGTTATGACAGACGAAGCCCACTTCAACACGACCACGAAGTCGATTAATCAAGCCTATTAAAGCCTACAAATTCATTAGCATCAGCAACAAGTAGCCGAATGGAGCAATGCACTTTTCATGCCCTGGCGACACCAACCATATGCCATAATGAAGCTGCCAAACTCGCCATAACACCAAATCAAACTCCAAGTCCAGATCAAAGTCACTTCATCACCATGGTCTCACTTCAAAAGTCACAATAAGATGGATTTTTTCTTAAGGATTCTTCCTCGAACAATACTCAAGAAAAAAGAGGTAAAACGTGAAGGCATAAATCCTATTCAACACGTGGCGCAAGATTAAAGCCGAAGCAACCTACTAAGATAGAGTCACTAACACAATATGTATATTACCATTTGTTCTTATCCATACAAATCATCCCTAGGGGCAATACTAGTAATGTAATGTATATCAGATCTCCTATAAAAGAGAAGGTGTGTTAGGTTAGAAAGGATCCTTCATTATGTTATCTTCTCCACCATCATACTTTCGATCTCAAGCTTTAGAGCCTCCATTCATGGAGTTCGTATAACCAAATTAATTATAGTGAAACCCTATCTCGTCGATGTAGATCACATTGATCGAACCACATAAAAATTATGTGTCTACTCTTACTTTCATGCTCTTATTCTTCATATTTGATTGTGAATGTTGTTCTTAGATTAAGATTGTTCTTGAGTTTGTTGTGGGATTTTCTGCAACTACACGGAGAGCATCTTAATAAATAAACAAAAAATTTATTTGTATTCTATGTGATTAAATACTTCTTTTTAGTCTCCATATAGGATCCTAATAGGGAATCGTTTAATACGCGCACCGCACACGCACTTTTACACTCCCGGATCCTATTCACATACTATATGTTAATTTTCCGTTTAATTCGCGAACTATTCGGCACAACGAAAAAGTGTAGATGGAAGGAATAGAACCCCCTACCACTTGGTTACTAGCAAGGTTTGAAAAATGGGTCATAGGTTGGGTCATGTCCTATGGTCGTGACCGTTATAATGCATTTTGACGGGTGTGAGCACGTTTCGGGTAAAAAACACGTTATTTAGGAAAAAACATGTTTTTTTGACGTTTTTTTTTTAAATAACTGGTGTGATAATAGTTATTTAGAATAAAAGAAAATTTTATGATATGAAATTCCTATCTAACGGTTATCACATGCGTGAAAATGGTTATAGTGGGTCCAAATAACATTGTTACTACGTTTTTTTGATTTTGATTATTTATTCTTTTTTTTTAGTTTTTTAATTGCAATTTGTAATCTCTTATTTTATAATTGAAAAATTGGTTAAAAAAATATTAACATATTCTTTTTTCTAAAAAACGGGTATAACGGGTGAAAACAAAAAAAACTGTTTAAAGAACTTATGTTAAAATATTATTTCGAAGAAAAAATCGAAAAAATCAATTTCAGAAAAACGGTTATCACATGCGTGAAAACGGTTATAACGGGCCTAAATAACGCCGTTTTTTCTATTTATCGATGTTATTTAGACGCGAATATCGGTGACCTTCACGGACACACTACATAGACATGGCCGTTTTTCAAACCTTGGTTACTAATAATAGTTTTGACCAGTAAACCAACTGCTCATTGTTGGTTGTGCAATACATATATACTCCATTAAAAATCTTAAAAGTAATATTAAAAGGTCTTTTATTTTTATTTATTGTGTACCGAGTTATTAGTGTCGAACTCATATAGCTAAAAAGAATTATACATGAATTAACGATTTTTACATTTTTATCGTATTACGCATAATTGACTGTATAATTGACCGATTTTTCATTTTATCTAGCTGGATAATGCACGCATTTTTACCGACCCAAATTATTGTCGTTCGCCGAATCACTAACTAGGTATAAGATAAATATCTATATATCATTGGAGCTAGGGCTGCACATGGCTCGGTTCGGTTCGGTTTTTTTCCTAACCATTACCAAAATCGGGAGTCTCGGTTTTTCGGTTTTGAAATCCGAGTGTCACCATTAAGCTTATCGGTTCGGTTCGGTTTTAAACCGTCTCGGTTTCGGTTTTAACCGGTTAGGATTTCAAATCTTTATAAGTGTCAAAATGAAATGCAATAAAAATCAAATTTTTACAAGTCTCTCTTGCTTGCCTAAACATAAAAATGAAATGCAATAATTTACAGTACTAGCCATGGAAACCAAAGCTCTGCTATTCAAAACAAATTTCGTTTCATTATGTCACTGGAACAAAAAAAAAGAAAGAAGCAATGACGCATTTCCAGGCTTGCCGGTTGCTCCCACTGGCTTGTTCCAGACTTAGTGATGACCATTGTAAAGCATTTCCAATTCCACCTGAGCAATCAATGATGCAGTTAGTAACAAAACTACAAAGAAAGTGAAACTAAAGTGGATTCAGTTGAAAAATTTGTACACAACAATACAACAATACTATGCACAAAAAGTTCCTTCCAAGTTAATGTGCACAGCAATACTATGATCTTAAATACAACAAAACTATGCACAGCAAGTTGTGCACAACAATACTATGCACAACAATACAGCAATACTGTGCACAACAAGTTTCTTCCAAGTTAATGTGCACAGCAAGTCAGCAATACTATGCACAGTAATACAACAATACTATGCACTATCTAAAGACTTGATCAACTAATAGAGAAGGATGACCTATATTCCCACCACTCCAGAGGGTTTGTAATGGTGATGCACAACAAATTTGACATTGAAGGGGAACTTTTCTATGGATACTGAATCTCCACTGCAGTTCTTTGGTATCAAGAAACTAAAAAAAACAGCTATTGGCCTTGGTGGAGTTTGCAAACATTATTTCTAACTGCTCAGAGCATTAAGATTCTAATAACAGAAAGAGAGAAACACACCATATGTAATAGTAGCAAAAGGAAGAAGAATGATATGCTTCAATTTCTGGCTGAAAACATAGTAACCCGAGTTGACTAAAATAAGAAGTGTTGCAATAAAACGAAAATGAAAATCTATTAAATCTCATAAAAATAAGCATGAAATCTAAACATTACAAAAAAGTCGGTATGGATTAGCAAATGTAGTAATTATAGTCAAATTTGTAAGCTTTTCTATACAAATTAAAGTGACTAAGTAAGACGAATTGATGTGCACAATGGGTTTCCAGGAAAATCACAACTGATGTGATCCTTCAACTCTAAAGTAATTCCATATTCATAGTTTGAACCAGCTAACAGATCCAAAACAACAAAAACATAAAGTCACAAACACAAGAGATCTAATTATAAACAACTGACTCAAAGTTGAGAGCAAGAGCGGAGATTACCTGGAGAGGAAGGAGGAGAGATCGATTCAACACCTTCAGTAACAGTGAAGAGTCTGAAGACTGAACTCTTTCTCTCTTCGTTATGAATAATTGAATCTTATGATGGGGTAGATCAACGACTAATATTATGAGGAATCCAAGGATCACAAATAATCGATTTTTTTCATTTTTTTTTGTTTTTTCGGTTCGGTTCAAGGGTAGAACCAAAACCGAACCGAGATTAACCGATTTTTGTTTTCAAAACTGTACATCACCATTAGATGTTCGGTTCGGTTCGGTATTTTTTCGGCTCGGTTCGGTCCGGTTTTGCCGGTTTACCGGTTTTTTGTGCAGCCCTAATTGGAGCTCTTATATATCTTTGGACATATAACCCATTTTCTCATAAGAATTTCGAATAAGTTCCACCTGGTCATACTCATCGGTTAAGTTTCATTGGGGTTGTAGCTAGGGATGTCAATAGGTACCCATTATCCGGAACCAAAACCGGACCCGGTGGTTTCGAGTCCGGTTATGGGTCCTAAAATTTGACTCATTAGCAACTTAGGACCCCCGGGTATTGAATATCCGGTTATTCATTCTTTAATTCATTATTTTAGCAAAATTCTAAGTTTTTTGCTAGTTTTGGCTTTGATTTTTTTCTTCCATTTTTTCATTTTTTTTCTAATATTTAACTTTTATTTAGAAAATTAATAAAAAAATAAAAATAATTTGGAATTAAGCAAAAAAAAGAAAGATATTAAGTTTTTAAGATTGTTTCTCATAGTTTTCTTAATACCTAACGGGTACTCGAAACCGACGGGTATCCGAATTTTTTATCGGGTCCGGATCCGGGTCTACAAGTTTAGGAACCAAACCCGACTTTTATAAATAGGGTTTGGGTCTGAGTCCAGTGGTGCTGGTACCCGGGAGAACCCGTATCCATTGACAACCCTAGCTGCAGCCCTTGGTTTTTGAGGGCTCACAAAAATAACAAAAACATATTCAAATACCCTAAATATGGATAGGAGGGAACCTAATCCATATGAAAAGTCAAAAATATCCCTGTTCCATAAATAAACCCAAATCTAACAATTCATAAAAAGAAAAAAAAACTAAATCTATTATCTTTTCCTTCTCTTCTCCTTCATAAATCATAAAAAAGATGATGATCATAAAAAAAACTAATCTATTCTTCTTCTTCCTCTCTTTTTCTTCTCCATCGCATCGTCTTTTTTTCTTTTTTCTTCTTCTTTAATAACGATTAATCATTGATTTTCACTATTTATTTTTGCTTTTGATTGGCAAAAAGGTTCGATTCGATTAAGTTAGGGTTAAAACAACTAGTTTCTGAAACAGTTTACGGCTAAGAGTTTATATTTTCCCAACCGAAAATCATATATTACGGCTAGGAAAATAGTAATTTCAAGCCGTAAAATAGGTATACGGTTGGGAAAATAAGAAATCTCAGCCATAAGTTAAATATTATTAACTTATTACGGCTGGGAAGTGAAAAATTCCTAGCCGTATGTTAATTTGAGAAGTTAGGGTTTAAAATTAGGTTTCTGCAACTTACGTTTAGAAGTTCGTATTTTCCCAACCGTAAATCATCTATTACGGCTGGGAAAATAGCTATTTCGAACCGTAAAATAGGTTTATGGTTGGGAAAATAAGTAATCTCAACCGTAAGTTAGATATTATCATTTTATTACGGCTAGGTAGCAAAAAATTGCTAGCCGTATGTTAGTATGAAAAAAAAATATCTAGCCGTATAGGTATTTTTCTAGCCGTAGAATGTGCAGTGAAAGCCAGATTTCTAACTGATATTAAAATTTCTTAAATGTAGGTTTGTTTACGGCTAGC
This sequence comes from Papaver californicum, assembly GCA_023531435.1. NCBI lineage: Eukaryota > Viridiplantae > Streptophyta > Magnoliopsida > Ranunculales > Papaveraceae > Papaver > Papaver californicum. Next base: position 23,240 of record JAJJMC010021855.1, on the reverse strand, counting down.
TCGTACCTTGTTTGCTAGACGTAGAAATAGTTTACGGATAGGAGTTTATGAGTTCCCAACCGTAGACTGTAATTTTTTTTCTTTCAAAAACTAAGTATAAATCAAATTCTTTAATCCAATCAAACTACTAAATCTTGATTAGTTTAGCTAATTAAATTAATTAACATTAATTAATAGATAGCACTCTAGACATTATTAAAAAGGGTAAGATAAGGGGTTTTTGAGTTGGATACTTGATGATCCTATTTTATCATCTTGTGAGTCCTTAAAAATTAAGGGTTGCATCCCCAATAATAGATATCATTTATTTGTTTTTTTGCTACAAATTTACTTATTTTTGTCTCGGCAATTTGTCATGGAAGGAATAAAACCTCTCCCACGTAAGTCCATATAGCAACTACTAACCACCAGTTAAAAAAAAATAAAAAAACATTCATTAGAATTTGGAAACGAGAATTTATTGCTGCTTTACATCAAATCGCTTTCAAGAGATTTGTGAATTTAATTGGAAATGGCGAATACTTGCAGTTGCAGAGCCTGAAAAATCCAATTTCACCACTAGAAAAATGTCAATTTCTCTAGTCTCTTAGTTACACCTTAGACGAAATCATTAACAAGTAAAACCATAATTATGTTTAGCTCGTATCCGAACCGATCTTGGTGCATGTAGATACCCCAAAATTAAAAGAAGGGAAAAATAAATATTTACCCTAAAAAATATGCTAATGCACATAGGAGGTGAACGATGATAAATTGCCGCGTATACAGGGATGGGTCACGCGGTGGAGGATGGTTGAAAATACACTCATGCACATAGGAAGAGAAGGAAAAGGGGGAGTAGTCGGTGGAGTCCGCATGACCAAGGGAGGAGGGTCACGCGGAGAGGAAAGGGAGAGTAGGAAAAGGGGGAAGAGAAGGAGAAAGGGGGAGACCACATGAAGAGAGAGAGGCTTCACGCGGAGAAGGGAGGAAAAGTAGGAGAAAAGGGAAAGAAGAAAGAGGAAAGAGAAAGAAGAAGAGAGAGGAAAGAGAAAGAAAAAAAGGTAGGAGAGGTTGTCGTGTGGACGACCCTTGATCGCGCATAGAGTAGAAAAATATCAACTAAGTGGTACGATGAACGTCGTAGCGTACGAGGGTCAAGACATGACGCCAACCCAGGACAAAACAGTTGTGAGAAGAAAAATACACATCAGTAGGAGGATCCCAGATAAGATTGCCCAGTATCTGAAAAGTGAGTACCAGAGAAAAAGAGATGTTATCAAGGACACGTATACGGGCTTAACATACAGAAGTGAAAAAGAAACCAAGATAAACTATATGTACGATGTCAGGGAATTTAAGAATACTATAAATACTCCCTTAGAGAGAATGAAAGGACAAACCTGTTTTGTATAATTTAGCGGTGTACTATTTTCTGAATTAGAGTAGTACTCTTTTTATATTTGTATTGTCTTGAGTTTATCCACTTTAAAGTTAATACTATTTTTAGTGCACTAATCAGTTTTAAAGATGAAATCTTTAGCGCCTACTTCCCAAGTTAAGACGATTAAAAAGCAGCAATCAATCAAATGAATAACAAGTATATAATGTAGCAGAGTAACAATGGAAGAATAATATCCAATCACAGAGAAGAGTTTTACAGTTTATAGCTTAGAATTTAGTGTCACGAGAAAAATGTACATAACTTGCATAGATTTGAAAATTTGGACTACATTAAGAAAATTGAGTATGCACAAAATATTCACATCTGACACCCATAGTAGAAAATTCTTTTCTGTAAACCAATTTTTACCCCAAATCACTAATACGACTGTAGCCCAAGACTGACACTGTAATGACCCGACCTTCTACCGATATTGTTCCCACTTAGCCACTGCGGTTATCCGGAAGTGTGGGGTTTTCAACGGGCACCGCTGCGGTTATCCAGCAACAGCTTCCCAGGAGGTCACCCATCCCTGGATTACTCCCGCCCGAGCACGCTTAACTGCAGAGCTTTTTACCAACTCTGGAGCCAACTGTGCTGAAAAGGCCTCGGTGTTAGGAAAGGACAAACCATTACTTATATTCTGAATCGGGGTATTACAATACCACCACCTTTAAATTGGAGCCGTCCTCGGCTCCGGAATATACAAGCCCAGATCTCCGATGTTCCCTGTCATTCATGAGACCAGTACCTGGAACACCCCGTCCAGCATACTCTCTCACCCTCGACAGGTGATTCGTCGTCGGCTCTGATACCATTTTGTAATGACCCGACCTTCCACCGATACTGTCCCCACTTAACCACTGCG
>JAJJMC010021855.1:0-20939 GCA_023531435.1 Papaver californicum | reverse complement strand
CACCAGCAGAAGCAGTAGCAAGGATCCGATATGGAAGAAGCTGGTGCAAGAGAAGTTATTAAATGTGAGTTGTTATTAAAGACTCAAGTGATACAGAAGATCAAGAAGAAGAAGAATAAAAGGAAGAACAAAATGCATGATTTATGTTGGATAATAATCGGTAGGAGAGGCCTCGGAAGTACGGAAATACTGGTTTTGATTTTATTATTATCACTCGTGGATATCCTTTGAGATTCTGTTGTTTCTCTTTGGTTTCTGTTTCAGTTGGAAGGTAATAGAAGAAATCAGTCCGAACTTTTCAATCTGAGATAGCTATAAATGGTCACAATTGTCGTTCCATAGTAAATCTCTATTCAACCCAGGAGTCAAGTTAGTTGTTTGAATAATTAGGTTTTCTTTTAAGTTATTTGTACTCAATGACAAGGAACTTGGTAGATTGAAGTTTATTGTTATGTACTTATGTTAGTTACTTAGTTCACTAATCTCTGACAAAAACTATTATGAGACAAAACTAATATAGAACTTCTCTCCTTAGTTTGAATTGAAACCTAAAGAACCATGAGCTATATGTGAATTAGATCTACTTATTATTAATTAAGAACTAATTTCATTATGTTTTGCATCATGCCGTTTGAACTATAGGGTGCGTTTGGCATCTGGGAAATTTGTGTATGCGACTCTTAGATTGAAGGAGGTTATTTAACTGTTAGGAATGCGTACCTCATATGTGTGCTATATATGAATTCCTGCATATTGGTGAATTGAACTATGATTGAATGCTTACTAGGCATGATGAGTTGGATGTGGGATGGGAAAAAGTCCTATAAGTTGAAATGGTTAGTGGTCTCTTGCTAAACTATTACTCTTATTTCCAGATCTGTGGTGCTAATCGTTTCTATATTGCTTTTATATTTATTTTTTTTAGTAATCCCGCATCAAAAATCTGTTACCGTAATTTGTTGATCTTAGAAGCCCTGCTGAGTTTTCAATGCTCAGTTAGGCTGGTTCTTCCTCAAATACTTGACCACTTGTTTCTATGTCTTCGACTTTTGTTGTGTGATACCCAAAGTATCTCTGTTTTGGTTCTTATCAAATTCCATCGGTTTTCTGAAACATCCTCTCGACATATCACTCAACTGTATACTAGTATTTAGGTGTATAATATTTTCCACACTAGATTAGGCAGATAGAGTGTCCAGGCCATAAGCATTGGAATGTTGTGTGTTTTCGTTCTTATCAACGTAATTTGATCCATCTCTGTGTTTGTGGCTGTTTACAATCTTATAAAATTGCTGGTAAATTCAACTGTTTTTGGAATCATGTATTCTAACGCATACTCCATTCATTTTAATTGCAGCTCTGATTGTCAGATGTTTGGCGACCATGTTCTGGGAGGATAAGTGGTGTGTTCATGGTGCTATAAAAGACTTATGCCCAAACTTATTATACTCTGCCTCCTCTTTGAAGAACATTTCTGCTGCTTCTGCTTGGCTGGCAACAATGCAGGTTTGTCATGGAATTTGGATTTTTCAAGAAGAAGCCTGTAGATCTCTGAACTGGCTATTCTTTTGCCAATTCTGGATGCAGTTAACCTTGATCCTAATCTTAGTGATGAGCTGATTTGGTGAGGTGACAAATCAGATACTTTCTCTGTGAGGTCTGCTTACATCAATGAGCTTAATATGCCTGCTAGTTCTTCTTTTCCAAATATAAAAGATTTGGTCGAAGAGCTGGCCTCCCAATGTGGGTTTTTTTCTTTGGCAACTGTGTTTAGATAGGCTTCTACTCTTTCCAACCATCACCGGAGAAACAGTATAACATACTCGGCATAACCTGCAATGAATAAAGAAGAATCTATACAGCTCTATATAGTTAGGTTTCAAAATAAAGAACAAGATATGCAACACAGCCAGTCAGTTTTTGCAATGTCAAAAATCTCGGTTCATTAAGAATTATTGGTCTTGAAATTATAACTACTCATATTTAGTTAGTACTGTAAAGGAGTAAGTCAAAGACTTTACCTTTTCCGTAAATAGAATTGATGCTTTTGAAGAAGAAACTATTAAACTTTTTTTCTAGATAAATGAGAGGAGTTTTTTATGTTAGTACTAACGAGGAGCAAGTCCGACCTCACGTATGAGAGTGGGGCTCTTGGCTAACTGGGCTAACACATGTTGTTTGAAACCATTAGACTTGCTCTTCTGTAAATGTTCTATGTATTCAATAGCTTGGATTCCATAAGATTGGTCTCATTAGGGGTTAGAAATATATTTGCTACAAAATGTGTATGGTTATTCTAAATTTCATATCCAAATGCACTAGCTAGCCCACTAATCTAGTTAGCATAGATGACCTGGTAGTCTTATCCATCTCCATTTCTTATTTAAGTATTGCACGAGCATTATTTAAGATTAAAGTACGTCGTTGTTTGTAGCTAGCACATCCTAGATCTTATAATTTTTTGATCCTAATATATTTTATGCATATTATTGTATCATGTTAGTTGAAGTTCCTAGAAAAATTGACTGCTCGTTGGAATCAAATCACATGTGTAGAAATTCAAAATATAAAATCAATACATAAATAAAAAATAGTAAATATAATAATGATAATAATAATTATCACAAATTACAAGGATTTAAGCAAGATCAGCTATTTATAGAAGTATCCCAAGGACATATTACAGCACCAAACTTAAACACAACATAACTAGTATACATACTTCAAATCTTGTCATGGCAAAGATTTCTTCATCCTTCATCCTTATCTCTCTTGGTTTTCACCTGTTGTTAATTACACTTTCTGCAACTTCCGGTAAGTATATTTACACGTAATGTTTTCCAGCATTTTCCTTGCTATCTTGTGCCTCTTTTTTTGTTCTTTGAATTTCTTCTCTTCTATTGATATATGAGGATTGATATTGAATATGCAGACGAGGTAACTAGTACTGCTGCTGGTACTCAGCCAGAGGAAGCTCATGTATGTCCAATGACAAGGGATGCAGGTGGACCAAGTGGGACAGATAGAGCAGCTACAGGTCTGTCCTGCAGTGGTTGTATCAAAAAATGTTTCAAGAAATGCGGGAAGAGCAAAACAAAGCTAGATCTAGCTTGCAGGCAAATGACTGCTACTGAGTGGGGCTGTGGTTGCTGTTGTTCCAACGATCACTATGCACCAATCTAGTGGTGTTAGCAGTACTAAGGACTACAGATGCAAGGAGGCAAGGACCAACCACTGTTTAGTTTGGACTTTCTTGACCGTCGTCAAAGCACATGTTCCTTTCTTTGAGTTTTTGATTTGGATTTCTTAATTAGCTTGTCTCCTCTCCTCTGCTATTTTTTTTTTCTTTTTCTCTTTTTTCATTACTAAGTTTGCTTAACCATTATCTTCTGAATCTAAATCATTTAGTTATTGGCATCCTATTTGGTTGTTTATCAAAGCTTGCAAATATAGTGTTCTTTTTCCTTCATTTCTAATGCCTATGTTATTATAGTACAATGGTAAAATAATAATTGGATAGTACAATGGTAAAATAATAATTGGGTGATTATATTAATCATCTGAGTTTAAAATTCGTCAGCACCAAATCCTTAAATCCTATGTTTACCCTCGTATAACTATAAGGGTAAAAGTAGAGACTCATGCACCAAATTCTCAAATCCTATGTTTACCCTCGTATAACTATAAGGGTAAAAGTAGAGACTCATGGTCATTTCTCAATCCTTTTTATTGGTACGTTATATGAGCATCACCATTTTTAACGGCTGTTTTCCGATCCTTCTTTTAAAACCCGTTAAAAGTATATTTCACGTTCTACTAAACAAGGTGAATTAGGGACGGAGGAGGGTAGAGTTTTTGAACTCAGTGTAAATTAGACAGGGGTTTGGGAAAATTGGTCTTTTGTAGGGGCAAAAAGATTGAGGATTTTTTTTTTTAAAAGCATATTGAGGATATGATGTTAATAGTAACTCAATGGTCTCATTCTCTTTGAATTCCACTAATTAAAATCCCACTAATTAAAATCTCACGTTACACCGTAAAGAATAAATGAAGGAAAATTAGTCGGTGTGCTCTCTTCTTAGTTTAAGATTTGAATCTAGGGTTATCGATTGATAATGAGCCAATTGTTTGGACAAAAATGTCACGCCAAACAATCTCAAGTTAGCTAGGATACTTCACATGAGATGGGGTTAAAATGATTGCGTACTCTTTAAGATCTTAGTCCACTGTATATATATTGTTGTATTTATGGAAAATCATAATTTCGAGATAAGTCACGGCTTGTAATGATATATCCACAGGGACGGAGGAAGTGGGTACTGGGTCTATTAGCCCCACAAGCTTTAGAGTTTTAGTGAAAATAGGCTTGGGTTTTATGTGTATACGATGAGTTGTGGGTGCAAATTGTTATCATAAAATTGAAATTTTTAATGTTAATGGGGTCAAAAGAGTAAGCTTTTCTATACTATAAAACACCAGTGATTTCTATTAGACCCAGCGGCCAGGATACATTCATATTTGGTAGTGGTGGCCAGGATCTTACTTCCCCTCCCAGATATAGGGAGATTTACTTGATCCGACGGTTATTTACACTAATTATTGTAAGGCCCTACATTAAGCTTTTATTAGGTGGTTTTTATCTCGCCCATTTTCTTCTCGATTCCTCTTGAACCTGGATAATGAACGTCTTTGTTTGTCCCTTAACCTTTGGTTTCTCATACGTTTATCTGTCAAATTAGATTTCAGATAATCTCTCTTCCTTTCATCAGTTATTAAGAGCGTTAAATTGAAAACACACCGTTTCTTTCAAAATACATCGACAAATTTGAAAGAATTTCTCAAATCTCTTCATCAAGATGAGTAGAATTCGTAGCAGAGACATATTAGAAAAAAAAAAACGAATCAAAAACCCAAACATCGCAGTATCAGAACTCAAAACCGTAATTTCAATCTTTCTCTCTACGGTTTTCAGTTCTCTTCATTATTACCACTTATTATGTTTATGATGTAGCCTAGAAATCTCCATCTCCAGTGATAAGTTATTTTTTTCATGGTTTTCATCAATTTGATTTCTAATTGAAGATGATAATAGATGCTCTTATTTGGGTGTTTTCTAGTTCTGACTTAATGGGTGTTTTTCTTCTTTTAGGTTCAACTTTGGGATTCTAGGTTAATATGGGAAGTGGTTTCTTTGTAATTGGGCGTTTCAATTGGTGAAACTAGATAAGATTTTGATTATTGGGTAAACTTTAGGGATTCCCAGCCAAGAGTATCGTATGCTGCTAAAAGAAACTTCTTATGTACTTTGTTTGTTAGCTGAATTTCCTGATTTCAATTTTATTACTTAGATTCCTGATTTCTACCGCATAAGATTGAAATATTAGATTTGGATTGTTGATGCAGAGAAGTTAAGAGACGATTAGGTGGTTTCTGTTGCAACGAGAGATGATCTTAACAGGACAAGAAGAATTATATTTTTATCCTAAAAGTAGAGTGAAATAATTGGAAGAGAAATAATATAAATTCTTCTTCCAATTACTCTCTATCTCACACTTGAAAAGTAGAGTGCTTAACAGGGCATGCATAGTATTACTAAAAGAAAATTACTAAAGAAGATGAGAAACCCCAAATTGGAGGCTTGGAAGAAGACTTCCATATCAAATTAGCGTAAACCCAAAAAATGCAGTCGATGCGGTCAGCCTTCTATCTTCTTCAGGTACGTATCAATGGATTTTATGATCAAGCAAGAAAGCCTAACAAAATTACATTGCTCCCCGTTGGTATGTTTTATTTATTCTTGAAATCAAATTTAATTGTTTTACATAGTTAATTATGATTTTGTTACACTTGAATGCATGCCATGACAACTTTACAAATTATCCATGACATTAAGGATATTTGCATCTTAGTCTTTTTATGTTCATTTTTGGATACTTTAATGCTTTTCTCAATATGCTTAAGTGTGTACGCAAACCATCATTACAATACACTTAAAATATAGTTGGTTTGTTTCACATTATTTAATCGCTTGGAAGGTTCTAATAAGCTACTGATTGGTTTGTACTAACTTTTTATTTGTAACAATCATGTCGAATACCACTGATGGAGAAAGTCAGAAAGATCTTTTAAATTACATAAAGAAGATGAGAAACCCCAAATTGGAGGCTTGGAAAAAGACTTCCATATCAAATTAGCGTAAACCCAAAAAATGCAGTCGATGCGGTCAGCCTTCTATCTTTTTTAATGCATTGAAGATAAAGTCTTTTTTACATATTATATTTATATGGCATTATATGCTTATTAAAAACTCAATTTCAATCAGTTCTTTTTGACTTTTCTTGATTATGTAACAGAGTGTTGATACCACATTTGCTTTTGTTCATGGAAGAAGTGTTTCAGTAGCCAGAGCTACATCAGATGATAAGACTGCTGCACAAATAGGTCAATTCATTATCACTGCCAAAATGGTAAGTTCTCTTTGCTTGATATAGCACAAGCTTAGTTATGCGACCATTAAGACTACCAATTATCATGTCCACCATATACTGTTAGCATACCCAAAAAGTGATTTATTTTGTTTTCCATCATATCTACTGTTTCATTTGATCCATAACATACCCAAAAGTGATTTATGTCCACCAATGACAATGTATTTTTGGATTTTTACCCTTAAATGTTATTAGCTAACCCATAATTTTGTGTTGTAATGTAGGATGCAGAAACATATTACAAGGCGTGAAGATAGTCGCATGGTATATATACAGAGAGCATCTTATTCCCGTAACAATCATGATCTGACCGATTGTGAAGAAAATACCAAGTTACCAATTCAGTCTAAGCTATCAAGTCAAACTTGAATAAGTACAATGTCCAACATTCTTTTTGCTTGTTTTGCATTAGCCTATAGATTAGAAGTTAACGGGTCTATTAGAGGTTGGAGGTGTGGTTATCTTTAGCAACTGCTGGGGTTGATTCTCTTGCAAGTCTGCTTGATAGCTGCTGCTTTGATTGTTTTTATAAACTTCAATTGATGATGATATGTTTAACAAATTACAAGCACTTTATATTGGGAAACATACTATCAATAGTTAAATTGGGAAGAGTTGGAATTTATGTCCACCAATTTTTGGGTTTTTCGTTCCTAAATTCTATTAGCTAACCCATAATTTTTTCTTGCAATGTAGGAATCAGAAACATATTACAAGGCATGAAGATAGTCGTATGGCATATATACATAGCACATCTTATTCCTGTAGGGAAGAAGAAATTTAATGTTATTGAAGCTATGCAAGATAAATTGAATCTGTAATCGACAATTCAGATGTATGTTAAGGTAATTTACACGCCCTTTGACATTTGGCGCTACTACCCTGCACCCTCAAGGAACAATATTATATTAATAATAACATTACATCTTGATAGGTAACACAGAATGCTTACACGCTTGTATTTTTAAACACCTTTTTCACATACTCTTTTTAATTTTACTAGGTTGGTGATCAAGGTACATGGACATACTTAATATGTGATGGTTACTTTCAATAAACCTTGGACCCTGTTTATGTTTTGCAAAAGATCTCAGTTCGTGTTATGCTAAGGAAATGAGTTCCAAGTCGTTTCCCCTTGCAGGCGGGTTCCTTCCCGATGCATGAAAGTTCTTCCTGAACCGATACAGACTGTAAGTACCTCAATTTTTTGGTTCAGATTTCTAGAATTCCAAGGTTTCAAGGTAAGGATAGAAAAACACAAAAAAACTCATTATTTGTAAGTGCCCGCCAATGATTCTAAATTGACAAACACAAATTCTGTGTTGTTTAGGATAATAATCCTGAGATGGTGTAACCTAAATGATTAACATGGTTTAAACATGCATATGATTCTTTATATCCAAAAAAATAGAACCCAAATGATATGCAGACTGTATGTCTAGATATCAGTATGGTTTTGTAGCATAAAATTTATGTGTGCATAGTAAACTGCTAAATTGTCTTCTACATTTATTCTAAATATCGTCAATGAAAGTGAGTTTGCAAATTGTACTAATGTTCTTCTTATGGTTATATCGTTTAGTTGGGAAAATAGATTTATTATGTTTTGTGGTTCAACAAATTGTACTGAAATGATTTGGTAGACCCCTGCTTTTCGAAATGGTAACTAATGATCTCAATTCTTACAAATTTCACAAGGTACCTCCTTGACCGAGTAATAATAGATGATTAAAAGCTAAGAAAAAATTGATAGCTTTCTTCAGCCACATGTCAGCCTCTATTCTTTGCTTTACAAAATTGTGTGGTGTTAGGAAATACGTATCCCTACTATACATAAGGGAAACTTTATTAAAAGGCCTTAAAGTACATTTATATATGTTTGCTTTATTGTTCCATCATTATAATCATCTTATATATTCATTAAAAGAAGACGATTATAAAAAACACACTCATTAATTGTAAACGGTTTCCAGGGATTATCGTAGAATGAGTTATAACAGTTGAAAGACGGATTAAGAGCAGATAAATCTGCCATTTCTGCAAAGCAACTTCCAGGAACTTCTCGATTAGCCAAGTACATTAGTCATGGGTTAGGTGATACACCTAGCTCTGAAATTGCACATTCTTCTCGTCGTCCGCAATCTCAAGCTAAACTTGAAGGAATCCCTGCTCCCTCATCATCGGTGTCTAAGAGTCGTTTTTAAAAAATGGGTAAAGGGGTTTGATCTCTCAATTAAGTGATGCTCCTTCAAGTTTAAACTTGGATCTTTCTATCAAAAAAGAAAAAAAAAACTTAAAGATTAATTTCGTCGTTAAAATGCAGGTAATAGGGTAAAATTGGTAGGATTTGTTTCAACTTTATATCCAACGACAGCATCTCCTCAAAGGTAGAGGTTTGTTTGATTACCGCTTACATACATTATATATTCTATATTTAATCGTTTCATTAGTATTCTACTATATAAGTTTCCATCTATGCATCTTCAATTTGTATGCGACGGTTAATAATTGAACTTAACAACCAATACAGGCTTAATAAGACTTAAAGAATGTATATTGAAGATTAATACATAAAAAAGAGAAGGAAAATAGGTTCAAATTTATTAATATTTTGTTCAAAATGAAAAAAGAGAACCTTAATGAGCAAACCGAAGCAAGAACATGATAACCACCACAAATAATTGAACTTAACAACCAATACAAGGCTTAACAAGTCTCTAAGAATGTATATTGAATATTTATACACAAAAATAAGGGAAAATAGGTTCAAGTTTAATGTATTTTTGTTTGAAATGAAAAAAGAGAACCTTATTGAGCCAACCGAAGCAAGATTATGATAACCACCAGAAATCATTGAACTTAACAAACAATACAAGGCTTAACAAGTCTCTAAGAATGTATATTAAATATTAATACACAAAAGTGATTAAAATTGGTTCAAACTTAACATATTTTTGTTTGAAAAAAAGAGAACCTTATTGAGCCAACCGAAGCAAGAATATGATAACCACCACCAATAATTGAACTTAACAATCAATACAAGGATTAACAAGTCTCTAAAAATGTATATTAAAGATTAATACACGAAAGTGAAGGATATTGGTTCAAATTTAACATATTTTGGTTCGAAATGAAAAAAAGTGCATTATTGAGCGAATTGAAGCAATAATATGATAAACACTATAAACGACAAATACAAGACTTAAAAAATCTATAAGAATGTATGTTACATATAGATATACAAAAGTAAAGGACAATTGTTCAAATTAAACATATTTTGGTTATTCAAAATGAGAAAGAAGAGCCTTATAGAACAAACCAAGGCAAGAACATGATAACAACCACAAATAATTGGACTTAAAAACCAATATAAGCCTTATTGAATCTCTAAGAATGTATACTAAAGATTAATACATAAAAGTGAATGAAATGGGTTCAAATTTTACATATTGTGGTTTGAATTGACAAAAGAGAACCTTATTGAGAAAACCGAAGCAAGAACATTATAACCACCTCAAAATTTTGAATTTAAAAACCAATATAAACCTGATCGAATCTATAAGTATGTATTTTGAAGATTAATTCACAAGAATGAACGAAAATGGTTCAAATTTAACAATATTTGGTTTGAAATGACAAAAGAGGACCTTATTGAGCAAACCGAAGCAAGAAAGTGATAACCACAAATAATGGAAGGTAACAACGAAAATAATCCTTATAGAGTCTCTAAGAATGTACATTGCATATTAATACACAAAAAAAAGGAAACTGGTTCAAAATTAACATAATTTGGTTTAAAATGAAAAAAGAGAACCTTACTGAGCAGACCGAAGCAAAAATATGACAACCACCAAAAATAATTGAATTTAACAACCAATACAGGCTTAATAAGTCTCTAAGAATGTATATTGCAGATTAATACACAAAACAAAGAAGGAAATTGGTTCAAAATTAACATACAGTAAAACCTCTATAAATTAATAATGTTGGGACCGGGATATTTTATTAATTTAGCGAGATATTATTATATCGATAAATTAATAATTTATTAATTTAAAGAGGTTTTACGTATTACTTTTAAATTTCCAAGTCCAATGTACTAGTTACAATGTATATTAGTTAGAGATGAAAAATAAATTACAAAAACAAGTTCCAAGGCACATTTTATGAATGTACATTCACAAATTAATTGAATTTGTCAAGTTCATTGTTTTTGAATAAGTAAAAAGTTAGTTCATGGTACCAAAAAGTTGGTCCATGGTACCAACGCAGTACATTAAACATGGTTAGAAATTGATCACTATAAAATGTCCATTGAAATTTTTTAAAATCACATCAACTATGGCTCCTAAACTAAAAGGTGTTCAAAAATCAACAATGACCGATCAACAACGAAAATTGTTATGCGAGTATAAGAGAGATCACCAAGGATGCACTCAACAAGATTTGGTGCAGTGGGTTGACAAAACTTTCAATTTGAAAGTTAGTCAAGGAACAATATCAAACACTCTCAAGCGATCATCAGAGTTCCTATCAGCTGACTTTGACAAAGGTGGATCTTCCAAGCGTCACAAACCATCCATGTACCCGGACATGGAGAAAGTTGTTTATGAATGGTTTCTCCAACATCAAGAGCGTGTGAATATAACAGGAGAGCTAATCATAGAGAAGGCGGTTGAGGCGCTGAAGCTTTTGTATCCACAGGATTCTTTAGAGCATAAACTTTCACAAGGATGGCTTGAGAAATTTAAGTTAAGGCATGGTATCAAATCATATCGCCGTTTCGGAGAAAGTGGCTCAGTCGACACACATGACATGGAGAAGAAATTGGAGTCTATAAGGGAAAAAATTGATCAATTTCCTATGAAAGATGTTTTTAATATGGATGAAATTGGTTTGTTTTACAGGTTACAAGCTGACCATTCACTTGCAACAAAACAACTTGAAGGTAGGAAACAGGACAAGGAAAGACTTACAATTGTTATTTGTTGCAATAAGGATGGCTCGAAAAAAATTCCTCTATGGATCATTGGTAAGTATGCAAAGCCACGTTGTTTTAAGAATATCAACATGAATAGCCTAGCTTGTGAATACCGTGCCAACAAAAGAGCATGGATGACTGGGTTGCTTTTCGAAGAATATGTTCGTTGGCTGGATGAAAAAATGCACGGTCGAAAAATTCTCTTGGTAGTGGATAATTGTCCAGCCCATTCAAATAATATCCAAGGGTTGCAAAACATTGAGTTGTTTTTTCTACCGCCAAACATGACTTCAAAAAGTCAACCATGTGATGCTGGGATAATTAGAGCCTTTAAAATGTACTACCGTAAAAGGTTTTACCGTAAGATTTTGGAAGGTTATGAGTTGGACATTTCTTCTCCGGAAAAGATTAATCTTTTAGATGCTATCAATTTGGCCATCTCAGCTCGGAGAAATGTGCAACAAGAGGCCATAGAAAATTGCTTTCGACACTGTAAAATTCGTTCGGCGAATCCAACCGGCTCAAGTGATTTAAACGATGTAAATTCTGGGGAAGACATTCGTGAGCTTGAGAACTTGATTACAGGTATGCATTATCGGCACAAAATGGATGTGAATCACTTGCTAGATTATCCTGGTAAAAATAATGAATGTTACGAGGTTCAAAGCATGAAGAAATTGTGGCGGATACCATTCAAAATCCGGTCGATGACGAAGTTGAGGATGATTCAATAGCTTTGGAACCGGTCACTCGGAAAGAAGCATTGCAAGCGGCAAAAACTCTTCACAACTTTTTGTTGCAATACTAGAAGACAATGCCCCAACTCTTAAGTGCAATGAGGAGATTTAAAGATGAACTCAATATAGATTTGAAGTTCAACAAAAAACAAATGACTATAGATTCATTTTTTACTAGACAATCTTAGAATTTGGAATCTTTTAGTAATTATTAATTTATAGTTTCATTGGGACCAATATATATACACTGGGATTTCAAAAAAGTTATTATCTTATTATTTTTTCAATTGGGGTCCAATTTTATACTGGACCCAAGTTGGGACTGGACAAATTATTAATTTTATCGAGGTTATTAATTTATCGAGTATTAATTTATAGAGGTTTTACTGTATTTTGGTTTGAAATCACAAAAGAGAACCTTACTGAGCAGAACGAAGCAAAAATATGATAACTGCCAAATATAATTGAACTTAACAACCAGTACAGGCATACGAAGTCTCTAAGAATGTATATTGAAGATTAATACACAAAAGTGAAGGAAAGTACGTTCAAGTTTAACGTATTTTGGTTTGAAATGACAAAAGAGAACCTTATTGAGCCAACCGAAGCAAAAATATGATAACCACAAGAAATATACAAGGCTTAATAAGTCTCTAAGAATGTATATTGTAGATTAATACACAAAAAAGAAGGAAATTGGTTGAAAATTATGATATTTTTGTTTGAAATCACAAAAGAGAACCTTACTGAGTAGACCGAAGAAAAAATATGATAACCACAAAAATAATTGAACTTAACAACCAATACAGGATTAAAAAGTCTCTATGAATGTATATTGCAGATGAATACATAAAAAAAGAAGGAAATTGGTTCAAAATTAACATATTTTTGTTTGAAATCACAAAAGAGAACCTTACTGAGCAGACCGAAGAAAAAATATGATAACCACAAAAATAATTGAACTTAACAACCCATACAGGCTTAACAAGTCTCTATGAATGTATGTTGAAGATTAATACACAAAAGTGATGGAAAATTGGTTCAACTTTATTAATTTTTTGTTCAAAATGACAAAAGAAAACCTTATTGAGCAAACCGAAGCAAGAACATGATAACCACCACAAATAATTGAACTTAACAATCAATACAAGGCTTCACAAGACTCTAAGAATGTATATTGAAGATTTATACACAAAAATGAGGGAAAATAGGTTCAAGTTTAACGTATTTTTGTTCGAAATGAAAAAAGAGAACCTTATTGAGCCAATCGAAGCAAGAATATGATAAGCACCAGAAATAATTGAACTTAACAACCAATATAAGGCTTAACAAGTCTCTAAGAATGTATATTAAAGATTAATACACAAAAGTGTATGAAATTGGTTCAAACTTAACATATTTTAGTTTGACATGGAAAAAGAGAACCTTATTAAGCAAAGCAATTGAAAAATATGATAACCACCACAAATGATATAACTTAACTACTAGTACAGGCTTAACAAGTCTCTATGAATGTATGTTGAAGATTAATACACAAAAGTGATGGAAAATAGGTTCAACTTTATTAATTTTTTGTTCAAAATGACAAAAGAAAACCTTATTGAGCAAACAGAAGCAAGAACATGATAACCACCACAAATAATTGAACTTAACAATCAATACAAGGCTTCACAAGTCTCTAAGAATGTATATTGAAGATTTATACACAAAAATGAGGGAAAATAGGTTCAAGTTTAACGTATTTTTGTTCGAAATGAAAAAAAGAGAACCTTATTGAGCCAATCGAAGCAAGAATATGATAAGCACCAGAAATAATTGAACTTAACAACCAATATAAGGCTTAACAAGTCTCTAAGAATGTATATTAAAGATTAATACACAAAAGTGTATGAAATTGGTTCAAACTTAACATATTTTAGTTTGAAATGGAAAAAGAGAACCTTCTTGAGCAAACCAAATGAAAAATATGATAACCACCACAAATGATATAACTTAACTACTAGTAAAGGCTTAACAAGCCTCTAAAGAATGTATATTGATGATTAATACCCAAAAGTGAGGTAAATAGGTTCAAATTTATTAATTTCTTATTCAAAATGACAAAAGAGAACCTTATTGAGCAAAGCGAAGCAAGAACATGATAACCACCACAAATAAGTGAACTTAACAACTAATATAAGTCTTAAAAAATCTATAAGAATGTATATTGAAGATTTATACACAAAAATGAGGGAAAGTAGGTTCAAGTTTAACGTATTTTGGTTTGAAATGACAAAAGAGAACCTTATTGAGCCAATTGAAGCAAAAATATAATAACCACCAGAAATAATTGAACTTAACAACCAATACAAGGCTTAATAAGTCTCTAAGAATGTATTAAAGATTAATACCCAAAAGTGAATGAAATTGGTTCAAACTTAACATATTTTGGTTTTAAATGACAAAAGAGAACCTTATTGAGCAAATCGAAGTAAGAACATGATAACCACCACAAATAATTGAACTTAACAACCAATGCAAGGCTTAAGAAGTCTCTAAGAATGTATATTGAAGATTTATACACAAAAATAAGGGAAAATAGGTTCAAGTTTAACGTATTTTTTGTTTGAAATGAAAAAAGAGAACCTTATTGAGCCAACAGAAGCAAGAATATGATAAACACAAGAAATAATTGAACTTAACAACCAATACAAGGCTTAACAAGTCCGTAAGAATGTATATTAAAGATTAATACACAAAAGTGAATGAAATTTTTTCAAACTTAACATATTTTGGTTTGAAATGGAAAAAGTGAACCTTATTGAGCAAACTAAAGCAAAAATATAATAACCACCACAAATAATTTAACTTAACTACCAATACAAGCTTAAAAATTCTCTAAGAATTTATATTGACGATTAATACACAAAAGTGAAGGTAAATAGGTTCAGATTTAATAATTTTTTGTTCAAAATGGCAAAAGAAAACCTTATTGAGCAAACCAAAGTAAAAATAAGATAACCACCACAAATGATTTAACTTAACTACCAGTACAAGCTTAAAAAGTCTCTAAGAATGTATATTGAAGATTAATACACAAAAGTGAAGGAAAATAGGTTCAAATTTAATAATTTTTGTTCAAAATGACAAAAGAGAACCTTATTGAGCAAACCGAAGCAAGAACATGATAACCATCACAAATAATGGAACTAAACAACCAAAATAATTCTTAACGAGTCTCTAAGAATTTATTTTGCATATTAATACACAAAAAAGAAGGAAATTAGTTCAAAATTAACATATTTTGGTTTGAATTGACAAAAGAGAACTTTACTGAGCAGACCGAAGCAAAAATATGACAACCACCAAAAATAATTGAAATTAACAACCAATAAAGGCTTAATAAGTCTCTAAGAATGTATATTTAAGAATAATACATAAAAAAGAAAAGGAAAATAAGTTCAAATTTATTAATTTTTTGATCAAAATGACAAAAGAGAACCTTATTGAAAAAACCGAAGCAAGAACAAGATAACCACCACAAATAATGGAACTAAGCAACCAAAATAATCCTTAATGAGTCTCTAAGAATGTATATTGCATATTAATACACAAAAAAAGAAGGAAATTGGTTCAAACTTAACATATTTTGGTTTGAAATGACAAAAGAAAACCTTATTGAGCAAACCGAAGCAAGAACTTGATAAAAACCTCAAATACTTGAACTTAACAACCAATATAAACCTTATCAAATCTCTAAGTATGTATTTTGAATATTAATTCACAAAAATGAAGAAAAATGGTTCAAATTCAACAATATTTAGTTTGAAATGACAAAAGAGAACCTTATTGAGCAAACCGAAGCAAGAACATGATAACCACCACAAATAATGGAAATAAACAACCAAAATAATCCTTTGCGAGTCTCTAAGAATGTATTTTGCATATTAATAGACAAAAAAGAAGGAAATTGGTTCAAAAACAACATATTTTGGTTTGAAATGACAAAAGAGAACTTTACTGAGCAGACCGAAGCAAAAATATGACAACCACAAAAAATAATTGAACTTAACAACCAATACAGGCTTAATAAGTCTCTAAGAATGTATATTGAAGATTAATACATAAAAAGAGACGGAAAATAGGTTCAAATTTAATAATTTTTTATACAAAATGACAAAAGAGAACCTAATTAAACAAACCGAAGCAATAACAAGATAACCACCAAAAATAATTGAACTTAACAACCAAAATAATCCTTAACGAGTTTCTAAGAATGTATATTGCATATTAATACACAAAAAAAGAAGGAAATTGGTTCAAACTTAACATATTTTGGTTTGAAATTGCAAAAGAGAACCTTATTGAGAAAACCGAAGCAAGAATATGATAATCACCACCAATAATTGAACTTAACAACCAATATAAGGCTTAATATGTGTCTATATTACAGATTAATACACAAAAGTGAAGGAAATTGGTTCAAATTTAAAATATATTTTGGTTCGAAATGAAAAAAAGTGCATTATTGAGCGAATTGATGCAAGAATATGATAAACACTATAAACGACCAATACAAGCCTTAAAAAGTCTTTAAAAATTTATGTTACACATAGATACACAAAAGTGAAGGACAATTGTTCAAATTAAACATATTTTGGTTATTCAAAATGAGAAAGAAGAGCCTTATAGAACAAACCAATGCAAGAACATGATAACCACCACAAATAATTGAACTTAACAACCAAAACAATCCTTAACGAGTCTCTAAGAATGTATATTGCAGATTAATACAAAAAAAAAAAAAAAGGAAATTGGTTCAAAATTAACATATTTTGGTTTGGAATGGCATAAGAGAACCTTACTGAATAAAACGAAGGAAAAATATGATAACCACAAAAATAATTGGACTTAACAACCAATACAGGCATAACAAGTCTCTAAGAATGTATGTTAAAGATTAATACACAAAAGTGAATGAAATTGGTTTGAAATGAAAAAAAAGAACCTTACTGAGCAGACCTAAGCAAAAATATGACAACCACCAAAAATAATTGAACTAACAACCAATACAGGCTTAATAAGTCTTTAAGAATGTATATTAAAGATTAATACCCAAAATTGAATGAAATTGGTTCAAACTTAACATATTTTTGTTTGAAATGGAAAAAGAGAACCTTATTGAGAAAACCAAAGCAAAAATTTGATAACCACCAAAAACAATAAAACTTTACAACCAATACAGGATTAACAAGTCTCTAAGCATGTATATTCAAGATTAATACACAAAAGTGAAGGAAAATATAATCAAATTTATTAATTTCTTGTTCAAAATGACAAAAGAGAACCTTATTGAGCAAACCGAAGCAAGAATATGATAACCACCACAAATAAGTGAACTTAACAACTAATATAAGGCTTAAAAAATCAATAAGAATGTATATTGAAGATTTATACACAAAAATGAGGGAATGTAGGTTCAAGTTTAACGTATTTTGGTTTGAAATGACAAAAGAGAACCTTATTCAGCCAATTAAAGCAAAAATATAATAACCATAAGAAATAATTGAACTTAACAACCAATACAAGGATTAATAAGTCTCTAAGAATGTATATTAAAGATTAATACCCAAAAGTGAATGAAATTGGTTCAAACTTAACATATTTTGGTTTTAAATGGCAAAAGAGAACCTTACTGAGCAAAACAAAGCAAAAATATGATAACCACAAAAATAATTAAACTTAACAACCAATACAGGCTTAACAAGTCTCTATAAATGTATGTTGAAGATTAATACACAAAAGTGAAGGAAAATAGGTTTAAATTTATTAATATTTTGTTCAAAATGACAAAAGATAGCCTTATTGAGCAAACCGAAGCAAGAACATGATAACCGCCACAAATAATTGAACTTACCAACCAATACAAGGCTTAAGAAATCTCTAAGAATGTATATTGAAGATTTATACACAAAAATAAGGGAAAATAGGTTCAAGTTTAACGTATCTTTGTTTTAAATGAAAAGAGAGAACCTTATTGAGCCAACCGAAGCAAGAATATGATAAACACCAAAAATAATTGAACTTAACAACCAATTCAAGGCTTAACAAGTATGTAAGATTGTATATTAAAGATTAATACACAAAAGTGAAGGAAATTTGTTCAAATTTAACAATATTTGGTTTGAAATGACAAAAGAGAAACTTATTGAGCGAACCGAAGCAAGAACATGATAACCACCAAAAATAATGGAACTTAACAACCAAAATAATCCTTAACGAGTTTCAAAGAATGTATATTGTATATTAATACACAAAAAAAGAAAGAAATTGGTTCAAACTTAACATCTTTTGGTTTGAAATGACAAAAGAGAACCTTATTGAGAAAACCGAAGCAAGAATATGATAATCACCACCAATAATTGAACTTAACAAGCAATACAAGGCTTAATAAGTGTCTAAGAATGTATATTACAGATTAATACACAAAAGTGAAGTAAATTGGTTCAAACTTAACTTATTTTTGTTCGAAATGAAAAAAAGTACATTATTGAGCGAATTGAAGCAAGAATATGATAAACACTATAAAAGACCAATACAAGCCTTAAAAAGTCTCTAAGAATTTATGTTACATATAGATACACAAAAGTGAAGGATAATTGTTCAAATTAAACATATTTTGGTTATTCAAAATGAGAAAGAAGAGCCTTATAGAACAAACCAATGCAAAAACATGATAACCACCACAAATAATTGAACTTAACAACCAAAACAATCCTTAACGAGTCTCTAAGAATGTATATTGCAGATTAATACACAAAAAAGAAGGAAATTGGTTCAAAATTAATATATTTTGGTTGGAAATGGCATAAGAGAACCTTACTGAACAAAACGAAGGAAAAATATGATAACCACAAAAATAATTGGAATAACAACCAATACAGGCTTAACAAGTCTCTAAGAATGTATGTTAAAGATTAATACACAAAAGTGAAGGAAAATAGGTTCAAATTTAATAATGTTTTGTTCAAAATGACAAAAGAGAACCTTATTGAGCAAACCGAAGCAAGAACATGATAACTACCACAAATAAGTGAACTTTACAACCAATACAAGGATTAACAAATCAATAAGAATGTATATTAAAGATTTATACACAAAAATGAGGGAAAGTAAGTTAAAGTTTAACAATTTTTGGTTCGAAATATCAAAAGATAACCTTATTGAGCAAACCGAAGGAAGAATATGATAACAACCACAAATAATTGAACTTAACAACCAATATAGGGTTAATAAGTCTCTAATAATGTATATTAAAGATTAATACCCAAAAGTGAATGAAATTGGTTCAAACTTAATATATTTTGGTTTGAAATGGCAAAGAACCTTATTGAGAAAACCGAAGCAAAAATATGATAACCACCAAAAACAATTAAACTTAACAACCAATACATGCTTAACAAGTTTCTAAGAATGTATATTCAAGATTAATACACAAAAGTGAAGGAAAATAGGTTCAAATTTATTAATTTCTTGTTCAAAATGACAAAAAAGAACCTTATTGAGCAAACCGAGCAAGAACATGATAACCACCAGAAATAATTGAACTTAACAACCAATACAAGGCTTGATAAGTCTCTAAGAATGTATATTAAAGATTAATACCCAAATATGAATGAAATTGGTTCAAACTTAACATATTTTGGTTTGTAATGGCAAAAGAGAACCTTATTGAAAAAACCGAAGCAAAAATATGATAACCACCAAAAACAATTGAACTTAACAACCAATACAGGCTTAGCAAGTCTATAAGAATGTATATTAAAGATTAATACACAAAAGTGAATGAAATTGGTTCAAACTTAACATATTTTTGTTTGAAATGGTAAAAGAGAACCTTATTGAGCAAATCGAAGAAAGAATATGATAACCACCACCAATAATTGAACTTAACAACCAATACAAGGCTTAACAAGTCTCTAAGAATGTATATTGAATATTAATACACAAAAGTGAAGGAAATTGGTTCAAATTTAACATATTTTGGTTCGAAATGTAAAAAAGTGCATTATTGAATTGAAGCAAAAATATGATAAACACTATAAACAACCAATACAAGTCTTAAAAACTCTATAAGAATGTATATTGAAGATTAATACACAAAAGTGAAGGAAAATAGGTTCGAATTTATTAATTTCTTGTTCAAAATAATAAAAGAGAACCTTGTTGAGCAAACCGAAGCAAGAACATGATAACCACCAAAATAAGTGAACTTAACAACCAATACAAGTCTTAACAAATCTATAAGAATGTATATTGAATTATACACAAAAATGAGGGAAAGTAGGTTCAAGTTTAACGTATTTTGGTTTGAAATGACAAAAGAGAACCTTATTGAGCCAACCGAAGCAAAAATATGATAACCACCAAAAATAATTGAACTTAACAACCAATACAAGGCTTAATAAGCCTCTAAGATTAAATATATTTTGTTCGAAATGAAAAAAATATATTTTATTGAGCGAATTGAAGCAAGAATATGATAAACACTATAAAGGACCAATACAAACCTTAAAAACTCTATAAGAATGTATGTTACATATAGATACACAAATAGTGAAGGACAATTGTTCAAATTAAACATATTTTGGTTATTCAAAAAGAGAAAGAAAAGCCCTATAGAACAAACCAAGGCAAGAACATGATAACAACCACAAATAATTGAACTTAACAACCAATATAAGCCTTATTGAA
>JAJJMC010021849.1:0-11341 GCA_023531435.1 Papaver californicum | reverse complement strand
AGAACGATGGGTACATCAAAATAAAATGGATCGAACCAAAGAAGAGGCAATCCAAGAATGACGACAAGACTGGATAAAATGACACGAGAGCATTGACCCAAAGAAGAATCGATCAAGGAACGATGACCAGACTGGAGAAAATGACGCGTTGCACAAAGACGGACCCAGTAAATAAATCTATAAATAGAAGAAGCCAGACAACAAAGAAGGGGTCGGAAAAAAAAGAGGAGAAAATCCTTAGAAAGAAAGAGAAGAAATTTCTAGGTATGAATCTAGGAGAAATAATTAGATTAAGTAGGGATTTTTGTACTTAATTGAAGAATGCAAAGTTCATAGACCGAAAATGTTAAATTTGATTGATCATATGTATCGTACTGAAATGATTTTATGTATCGTACAGAAATGATTTTATAAAATCAATACCAAGATGTTTGGCTGTTACTCGTTTTCAATCTTTAATTGATATTTGAGAATTTGATTGGTTGTTTTAGTCGAAAAGATTTTTGGCTTAAACAATTTGGCGCTAGAAACAGGGACGATTAAAGGATTTATCCTACCTGATGAAGGAAAAAAGGTTTTAATTTCAAAACTAAATCGTCCAAGAAAGAAACATTTTTATTAAGAAAAGAACGGAAATGGTTAAAAAAATTTAAAAGAAAAGATTGGAAAAATTCAATTTTGCAAGAGACAAAAAGTGAAAAGTTTATTTACATAAGCATGTTTTATTGACATGAAAAATGTTTGAAAAGATAGATAAGAATATGAAACAAAGGATTTTATGAATTGGGAAAAATCAGATTTGTGATAGGAAGAATTTACAGTTAAAGTAATAAAAGGCGCGAGATGTACCTTGTGGGGGGGCGGCGGTCCCCTGGACATAGTCCTTTAGAATCTCTTATGATTTTGATGTGTAAGAGTTCATTTGACTGACTTTCTGAGAAATTTCTAGATATCGAGAAAGGAAAGCAATCAGCAAGGCGAAAAATAGTTAAAAAAAAAACAAAAAACAATAGGTTCTGAAAAATATGTCTCAAGACGCTAATTTTGGGAACCAAAATAACGAAGACTGGGAGGATAGACAAGAGGAAGGAAGAGAATCAGGACAACAACAAAGTAACGAGGGAAATCCTACCCCAAATCAAGAATTAACACCAAATACAGTGGTTCAGAATTTTTCTTCAGATCATGGGAGCTCTCAAAGAAAGATGCAGCAAATACAGGATTTATTAGAAGAAATAAATGAAATGAGAAAGGAGCAAAGAGCAAGCAACCATTGAATTGAATTACTAGCAACCGAAAATCAAGTTTTAAAAGATGTAATTCAGCGAGAGCAAAGACCAGCTGTGACCAAAATACGAAATCAGGAGGTAATGTCAAGTAGACAAATATCAAGAAGTGAACAACGGAATCCAGATCAAAGAATGGTGTTAGTAGGATCGACATCTCGAGCAAGAAGGCAACAAGAGAAAGAGATTCAACGAACCCAATAGGAAACATGCTTGGAAGCGATGGAACAAATGAAAGAAGAAATTAAAGGATTAAAAAATAAAGAGGGGGGAAGAATAGAAGAGGTATTGAAAGAAGCAAAACGAACACCGTTAGCGCAACATTTGACATGTGTATCATTACCAAGAGAATATAATATTCCAGTGTTCGAATGTTACGATGGTACCAAGGATCCAACATCACATTTAAAGTATTATAATCGAGTGATGACTCGGTGGGACGATCATGAAGCAATCATGTGTAGATGTTTTCCATCCAGTTTAACAGGGACGGCATTATTGTGGTACGATAGATTACCGGAAAATTCCATCCATAATTACGCACAGTTGGTGAGGAAGTTTCTTGAAGCATACATGTATAATAAACCAGTTGATTCAGGGGAGGACAAGCTTTATTCTTTAACATCTTGGCCAGAAGAATCGATCCGATCATATACAACCAGATGGCATGCAATATGTCAAGCAATAGGTGAATTAGACCCAATAACAGCTATAAACCATTACAAATGGGGGATTGTTGATCGGAAAAGCCAGCTTTTTGTTGAAATTCACCGAAATAATCCAAAAACTGAAGGCCAGTTAAGAGAAATAATAGAAACATGTGCGAGGCTCCAAGACATACAAGAGCAAGGATCGAGAATTAATTCAAGAAGCCAAGGAAATACAAGGAGAACAAATTCAGTTGAGGAATCGCTCGATCAAAAAAGGAAATTTCTTCCGAAATTCGATTCAAGAGAATTGAAACATCCTCGACAAGGGAATGGTAAAAACTTTGCTCAGCAATTTCGAGAAAGAACGTTTACCAAGCTTAATGTTTCATATTTCAGATTATTCAATATTTTGAAGAATCGGCCAAATTTTCAATGGCCAATAACAAAGGGTAATCAACCAGAGTTTACACAACATTCAAAAGACTATTGTGAGTATCATAGTTATAAAGGGCATACAACAAACAACTGTAGAAATTTTATAGCATTAGTACAAAGAATGGTCGATGCTGGAGAGTTAAAGGAATTTGTTCAGAAAGTTGAACCAACAAAGAAACATGATGAAAGCAAGGCAATACGCATTCCATATAATGAACAAACAATTAATATGATATCATATGCGGAAAAGAATGATACAGATTTGAATGTAGCAATCAATAAGAAATTGTGCAGGAGAATTCAGAACCATGAAGTCTTTAAAATTCAAGGAAAGCAAGCAGAATTATGGGAAGATTGGATGGCATATCCATTGACATTTTCTGCACAAAAAGTAAACCAAGAAATTGAAATGCATAATGACCCTCTTGTGTTAACATTATTGATATCAGGCTGGAATGTAAAGAAAATACTTTTGGATGGGGGCAGTTCATTATATGTGATGTTCTATAATACATTTTGTAAAATGGGTTTTAAAGAAGATCAGTTGATTTTGTCACGATACATCATTTATGGGTTTAATGGAATATCTTCCAAGCCAAAGGGAGACATTGATCTTGAAGTTTCAGCTGGACCGATCAAAATTTTGACAAGATTTAGTGTTGTGGATGCACCATCACCATACAATGCTATAATTGGAAGACGATGGGTTCACCAATTGAAGGGTGTGGTATCAACATATCATCAATATTTACGATTTCCAACACCGCAAGGAGAGATGGAGATAAAGGGTGATCAAGAAGATGCTAAGTTTTGTATAATGGCAGAGACACGAATGAATGAGGAACGGGAGCATCTACAACATAAAAAGAAAAAGGAACGAAGAGTTAAAGCAAAGGAGGAAGAAATAAGTCAATATTTAGAAAAGCATGCAAAAAATAAAATGAAAAAGGAGAGAGCAGTAAGAATCAAGAAAATCAGGTAGACCAACATCATAAAGGGACGATGTAGCAATTAAAGGGGACCCCAACTCCAATTGGGATTTCGAAACCAGTCTTCGCCCCAGTAGAAGAAACAAAAGTCATAAATATTGGCACTACATAAATTGCCCAAACAAGTGCGAATTGGGATGTTAATAAAAGCAGATCTGGAACAACAGTTAGTTAAATTGCTTTGTGAATTTGTAGATATATTCGCTTGGAGAATGGAAAATATGCCGGGGATCGATCCCAATATCGTACATCACGAATTAAAAATATGTCCTGATGCAATTCCTTTTCGCCAACGGATACAAAAGGTCGCACCAGAATACCATGAACCAGTGGAAAAAGAATTAACTAAATTTTTAAGTGCAAGATTCATTCGGGAAGTACGATACCCCACATGGATTTCTAATATGGTGATTGTCCCGAAAAAGAATGGTGGAGTAAGAATTTGTATAGATTTTACTAATCTAAACAAAGCGTGTCCAAAAGATAGTTATCCGCTCCCGAACATCGACCAATTAGTAGATGCCGTTGAAGGACATGAGATGTTATAATTTATGGATGGATAATCTGGATACAATCAGATAGCATTAGCAGAAGCAGATCAGGAACACACATCGTTCTTTACTCCACGGGGATTGTATTGTTACACCAGAATGCCATTTGGGTTACGGAATGCAGGAGCAACATATCAACGTTTAGTGGACGCGATAGGAAAAACTTTGGAAGTTTATGTGGATGACATGCTAGTAAAAAGTAAATTATCTGATGATCATTTACAGAACTTGGCTGAAATCTTTGGTGCATTACGAAAATATAAAATGAAAATAAATCCAGAGAAATGTATTTTTGGTGTTACTTCAGGGCGATTTTTGGGGTATTTGGTTACGAAAGATGGAATACAAGTTGATCCGGCGAAAATACAAGCAATAACAGATATGCCATCACCAAACAGTATAAAAAGTGTACAGAAGTTAAATGGGTGTTTGGCTGCGTTGAGTAGATTCATTGCGAGATCATCAGAACGATGCAAGCCCTTTTTTGATGTACTTAAGAAGAAAAATAAATTTGAATGGAACGATCGTTGTGAACAAGCGTTTCAAAGTATAAAATTACATCTCGCCACGTTGCCAGCATTGCAAAAACCAGAGCCAGAAGAAATATTAACTTTATACATAGCGGCAACAGAAAATGCAATCAGTGGGGTAATGGTGCGAACGAATGAGAAGATTGAAAAACCAATATATTACATCAGCAAGACTCTGAATTCAGCAGAAAGAAATTATACCAAGATTGAACAACTAATTTTGTCAGTAGTATTTGCTACTCAGAAGTTACGCACTTATTTTCTTACTCATTATGTTCGTATATTAACAAAAGCACCATTGGAGTCAGTTTTAAAGAATACAGGAAAAGTAGGAAGAATAGCGAAATGGAATGCTCAGCTGGAACAATACAACATTGTTTATGAAATACAAACTGCGCAGAAATCTCAAATTCTAGCTGATTTTTTGGCGGATTTTCCAATTGAGGAAGAATATGAAATTCAAGGACTGCCAGGGTGTGAAGAAGAAGAGCCATTAGATATTTTGGATTCAAATAGTTCACGACGATGGGAAGTTTTTGTTGATGGGTCGCGAAATAAAGAAGGACCAGGAATAGGTATCGTGATTACAACACCAAGTGGAGAACGTATGGTACATTCATTTCGTCTTGAGTTCGAAGAGCATACGAATAACATAGTAGAATATGAAGCAGTGGTCCATGCTCTCAAACTCATTATTGAACTAGGAATAAGTGATGTTAGACTCACAAGTGACTCGCAGTTGGTAATTAGACAGATCGAGCTAAAATATCAAACGATTGATGAAGATTTGGAAAGGTATAAAAACCTTGTGCAGAATTTAACAAATCGTATTCCAAACATTGTTTTTCGACATTTATCCCGAGAAAAGAATCGACATGCCGACGGACTTGCATATGTTTCATCTATGATAAATGATCCAACATCTAAAGCAGTAAAAATTGGGAGAATACATGAGCCATCCATAAGAGCACAAACATTAAATAATATAGAAGAGGATAGTGCGATGGAAGAAATTGATGACCCAGCAATACGGAATACCCCACTTACATTGCAACAAGAAGATGACCAACCAAATGAACCAGATTGGAGAGTCCCGATACATCAATATTTGCAAAATAAAGTGTTACCAACAGATTCTAAAGAAGCAAGGAAAATTCAACTCAAGTCAAACAGCTACCAACTTCGGGATGGAATTCTTTATCGAAATTCTTTCCTTGGACCGTTATTTCGATGTTTATCTCAAAAAGAAGGATTGCGAATTCTTAAAGAAATACATTATGGAGATGCAGGAAATCACAGCGGAAGACGATCGTTAGCATTAAAAGCCAAAATACAGGGTTATTACTGGATTTCTATGCTAAAAGATTCGGAAAAAATGGTTCGAAAGTGCGAAGAGTGTCAGCGATTTGGTAAGAAAATCAAAGCACTAGCTACAGAATTAAATTCAATACTTAGTCCATGGCCATTTGCAAAATGGGGAGTTGATATAGTTGGACCATTAGTTGAAGGAACAAAGAAAAGAAAATATTTAATTGTGGCTACCGATTATTTCACCAAATGGGTAGAAGCGAAAGCATTAGCACGAATCAGAGACACTGATGTTTTTACATTTCTATTCGAGAATATCATTTGTAGGTTTGGGATTCCCGCAGCAATAGTTTCTGATAATGGAAGACAATTCCAAGGAAAGAATATCGATATGTTATTTGAAACGTATAATATTCAAAAGCATAAATCTACACCTTTTTACCCACAAAGCAATGGGCAAGCAGAATCCACAAATAAAACGATCGCAACAAATCTGAAGAAAACATTGGATGGGTATTATAAAAAATGGTGCGAACAGTTACATAATACATTATGGGCATATAGAACCACAAGAAAAACTTCAACTGGAGAATCACCTTATCTACTTACTTATGGTGCGGAAGCAGTAATACCAACAGAGGTTATTTTACCTACAACCAGAACAGAAGCATGGGAGAAAAATCTTAATTCAGATCTTATGTTACAAAAATTGGATGACTTGGAAGAAAAAAGAGAGGTGGCACTCCAGAAGATGGAAAATTATCAAAGGGGATTAGCTCGAGAATACCATATACGTGTAAAATCACGAAACTTTGTCCAAGGCCAATATGTCCTACGACAAATAACGGAATACCAAAGAGATAAAAATGCAGGAAAATTCGCACCAACATGGGATGGTCCATACATAATTCAAGCGTCAACGGGACAAGGATCGTACTATCTCCAGAATATGCAAGGAGAAGTTTTACAGCATCCATGGAATGCACAATACTTAAAGCTTTACTATCCGTGAATAACAATGCAATGTTAACACAAAAGGCAGGTACATAGCCAACTAATTCAGTAATTTCTTTTATAATTTAATCACTCCAGGAACATCGTATCTTGGAAAATACTGTAATTATTAATCAGAATTCCATTAATCCCGGAATATCATATACTTTGAATCCAGGAACATCGTATCTTGGAAAATACTGTAATTATTAATCAGAATTCCATTAATCCAGGAATATCATATACTTTGAATCCAGGAACATCATATCTTGGAAAATACTATGATCATTGATCAAAATTCCATTAATCCCGGAATTTCATATACTTTGAGCGCTCAAAATTATTCCAGGAACATCATATTCTGGATAGCGTTACGATTGACGACACAATCATACACAAAAGGTAAACATCCTTAAAGAATTTCACTAACAACGAAATTCTTATAAAGAAGGGGTTCCTAACTATTGGTGTATCAATTTTCAAAGTACAGTTCGGGACCAACCCTGTATCTTACCCCTGGCTCGGGTTTGTTTCGTATGTGTGGGATCTCGAACAACATGATTTGAGGTAAAAAGTACTTCAATTCATGGTACTCGAGAAGTCATATGATAGCCAAAAAGATTACTTAACCAAATTTTCTTGTGCAGGGAACAACATTAAAAACATATCAAAGGTTACGAAAGAAAGTTCTTGAAAAACAGACAAAGTACAAGATGGTGAAGCCAACAATAGATGAAATTATAAAGAACATAATCAAGCATCGGGAAGACTGGGTCGCGATGGTGGAGGAGGAACTGCAGGCACAGAAGCGCGTTTACTGAGCACTGAAGGATCGGATTGTGCACGATCTAAAGCAGTATTGAAGGACTTCGTAATTTTCGCTTTAGCATCCTGCCGAACCCAATGAACAAAGTCATGCCCAAAGTTGATTTCTTTTTGAAGCTCTTCGATCTTTTGTTGATCTTTTTCTATTTGAGCAACAAAACGTGATCTTTGATCTTTTTCTTCATTTAATTCTGTGGTTAATGATACAATTTCTTGTTCACGAGCTGCAATCTTGGAAAGCTCAACAGACAATTGACCTTGTAAACTCCGAACTTTTGTTGCACCAAGAGACACATTGTTTTCAGAAGTCATCTTTAACTTCATTAAGTTTTCTCTCCAGTTCTGAAAATACAAGAAAATATTAGATAAATTTTATGGTGTAATAAGCCAAAAGATCAGGTATACCAAAAATGTACCTCTAACAACAGATTTAAACTCTATTTCTTTCAAAGTAAGCAATTTTACAACTTCTTTGTATTTTGACTCAGCTTTATTACGCCTCCAAGTGGCTAAATCAAAACTATCGTTCAATTGAGTTAGTTTTTCTCTAACCACATTCATCTCTTTGTAGATTTCCTTTGCATGATTATTCAATTGTACCATTCTACGATCGTACCTAAATAAGGTTTCCAAGTTTTCCACAGGACCCAGGATAAAATTTAAATTTTTCATATAGATTAATAAAATAGAATAATAATTGAAGAAGAATGAAAAATAAACCTTGGTTTTGATTATGAAGAACTTCGATGGTCTGGAGTTGTTCTTGTTGTTGCTGATGTTGTTGTTGAAGCTGTTGGAATTGTTGAAGTTGTTGTTGAAGAAGATTATTTTGCTTCTTCAACTCATCATTTGCTTGTTGTAATGTATCGTTTCTTCCTTTCATTTTTACTGATTCGTTCTTAAACAGCAACCCCAACATGGTGGCTCGAGCCTTATAAAATTTATAACCACTAAATAAACAATCATTACCATATTGGAGTTGAGCCAAAGATTGCTGTGGAAATGAATATGATGAACTTTCGGCAACAGTTAAAACTTCAGTAAAGGAAGAAGGAGGATTCAGAGGAAATGCTTGCTCAAGAATATCGTTCTTAGACCACGCATCCTGAGTTTCATCTATAGGAATCGCACTAAGTGAATCCCGAAATGGAGACATGAAACAAGAATCAGATTTAATAATATCAGGATTTGATGAAGTATACAAAAGTCCCTGAGAAAGAAACCACTTGTAAGCCTCTTCTTCATCACCGATTAAATTAAGACCTTCATCAGTACTGACACTGGCAACTTGATTAGAGAGAGACTTCAGAATAGAAGGATCGGCACTTGGAATTTCAGTATCGACCACAACAGTAACAGGAGAAGATCGAACCAAAGTCTCGGTAGGTACGATCGGTTCCGAAGAAACTCCAGTAGTGCCCTCGACTTCAGTAGGGATCGAAACACTAGGAGCGATCGTACTAGAAGGAGGAGAAGTTACTTTTTCAGTACAATCAATAACATTTGATTCTTCAATAAGAGTGGCATTGGTTTTAACATTCACATTTTCTACATCACCGGCCGGATTTACTTCAGCATTATTCTTTTCCAACGTATTTTCTTCTTCAACATGAGTTACTTCATTCACTACATCAACAATATCTTCATCAATAACAACATCATCTCCCTCTTCTTGAGGAAAACCAGAAAAAACTCCTAATGTACCATTATCAGGTACGGGAGTATCAAGCACAAAATCAAAAGGCAATGGAGAAATAATATTATAAAAATCGATTGAAGTACCAGAAGAAGGTGCAACAATGAGATCGGACCGTTCCGATACCACAATTTCAGCTGGGATCGAAGAAACAGGAATAACATCGATAGGATCAGACTGATCCGATGGTAAAGCAACAACAGAACTTCCTTCTCCACTGTTTAAATTTGAAGTTATCCCTCCGACAACCTCAGTGGAAATCACAAGAGTTCTGGACTTTTTCTGCTTCTTCTCTGTTGCAAGGACTAATTTCCGTTTTCCTTTACCATCAACTACGGGTTCGATCATTTGTCTACCCTCGACAATTTGAATACCGCGTTCAGGTGGAGGAAGAGGAACTCCGATGTCTAAAGAAGGATCGACCTGGAACCAAAAAAGTGAAAACATTTTAAGAAAACATTAAAGATCGAAATATATCTAAAAAGAATGATATGAATTGAGAAATTCGAACCTTGAATTCAAACTTATAATCATCAAAGTTTAACCTCCAGGGACAATAGTTCGGGAAACAGTTTCGAAGATGTTGAATTTCATTATTAGGAATGTCACCATATACCCAAGGTCCTTCAATCAGAATAGGGGTACGATACCATCTGTAATCGTGTTCCCGGCGGATTCTTTCATTTGAAGGAAAATCGACTTTGGTATATGGAGCTATCTTAATTCTAGGGTCGTCGACTTCTCGAAGTAAGGGAAACCCTTGGGAGCATTTGCGAACAGGACTAACACTCCATTTAACAAAATTTTTAATGGTAATACCATCACCATAAGTATTCTGGAAATTCTCAGGTGTATAATGAGTACGTTCAGAAGGATCGGGAATGTAGCATGAAAGACGGGTACGACCCTCACTGCGAAGAATACATTCATCGAGAATTCGCCACCAATTACCATTATATTGTGTGATGGATCGAGGTTGAGTATGAGGAGCGCTATTGCGAGTAGCAAGAACTATGAACTGGAAATGATTATTCTTTTCATACAAAGGGAGACGAAGGCCAGCTTCTAAGGCACCAGCAGAAATTAACAGTCTGTGATGGCTATAATGAAAATTTTTCATTGAATCGTAGGTTATCATGTCGGAAGTATCACCAAAGAAAGAAACCTTAAATCCTTGAAGATTATGTTTTCTCTTAAATTCTTCAATATCCATAGATCGAAAACTATAAGAAGACAACGCCTGTTTACTCTTGGGGGCAGGATTAGGAATATCAGGGGTAGAATTACGTACAGTGCGAAGTGCAGCAGGGGTGGGAATACCAGGGGATGAATCATGACGAGAGACGGCGTATCTCGAAGTAGAAGACCTACTCGACCTTCTGCTCTCACCTTGATTACCAGTGGCATCAGATTTTCTATGAGGCATAGTGTGAAATCTGAAGGAAAAGAAACATAAGAAACAAAAAGTTAACATGAGAAGAAATTATCTAGAAATAATTACAGTGAAAAGATAACCATCATTTCAATCATGAAAAGAAAACATAAGTCAAGAAAAAATTACTTACATGAAGAAAAGAAGTGAACAATAGTCGGATCAAGATAAAGAAGAAATCAACTGATGAGAAAAGAACTCCTGAGTAGTGGGGAAATTTGAAAAGTTTAAGGAAGACAAAGTGCAATAACTATGAGAAGACAGTAAAAAAGTTGCAGGGTATTTAAAGGAAAGAATTGAAACCGCCACAAAATGGGAAAAGGAAAAAATAAGTAAAGATTTGATTCTATCGAAAAAAGTGTAGCTGACACAATCATATGTATAGAAACAATAAATGCAGAGCCGGAAAAATCAGTAACGTGCTAATACAATTAATGCCAACGGAAAACTCGGATAACGTGCGAAAAAGAAACTGAAAAAAAGTTAAAATGATAAGTCCTTCTCCATTTTTCAAAATCTTGGATCAACCGCTAGATGATTTTGTAAAAAAGAGAAGCAGGGGGAAAATTGTTAGTAAATAAAAGAAGTATGACACGTGGAAGAAGATCGAGATAGGAAGCAACCAAATAAAAAAGAGCGAGAATCA